>VBVR01005036.1:0-13059 GCA_011638315.1 Tetramorium parvispinum | reverse complement strand
ATTTTTGGGTGAACGAAAGAAAAACAGTCTCAACTGCGGAGCTTACATTCCTTTCGGCCTTGGTCCTAGAATGTGCATAGGAAATAGATTTGCATTGCTGGAAACAAAAGTTCTAATTTTTCATTTATTGGCCCGTTGTAATTTGAAACCTTGTGAGAAGACGTCGATACCAATCAAGCTCTCCAAGGAGTTCAATTTGAAACCTGAAGGTGGTTTTTGGTTGGAAGTGTTACCACGAACAAATACACATCACACTCTTTCAACCAATCTTATTAATGGAACAAATTAAATGTAAGGAAATTTTAATAATTTTTTTTTACTTCTTGAAAATTTGAAAGACATTTTGATTTAAAAAAAATTCCTGTTATTTTTCAAAATAAACATGTAACAAATTAACATAAAAAATTTAATAAAAATTGATAGATGATATTGAATTAAAGTGAAATAGTTTTTGATATGTAAAATTATTTAAGTTTTTCAAAATATGTAATACAAAATTTTAGATTTAAATAATAATTATTAAACATGTGTCTAGTACAGTAGAATAAAATATCATTTATAAAAATAAAAAACGCTCAAATTGTAATTATATAATGTTATTTAAGTTTTAGATAAAATGGAAACAATGAAATCGAAATAAACATGAGACAGAATATTTATTTTGATCCGGCAAGAGAATGTAAAAGATATATTTAACGTTATATTATAGATATTATATAAATACTATAATTGATCTAAAAATATTATAGAAATCGTATTATGGGTCAGGTACTGGAGATATGGAAGTGCAATTCACTGTTACACAACAAGACGGTAAATGATATTTTCAAGTTAGAGACAGCATAATTAAAATGAAAATGAGAGAGAGAGAGAGAGAGAGAGAGAGAGAGAGAAATTTGTGCATGTGTATATGTGCACATATTGTATCAGCTAATGCAACAGGCGCCTCACGGAACCATCCGCGTGTAATAGTGAATTGCACTTCCCCTACGCATCTCTTGTATGTACTTCAGATTATTTCATCTTATAACTTGAAAATTAAGCTCCGAATTTTTTACCAAAAGAAAAAGCGTGTCAAAATATGATTAGAAATATATCTATTCAAGAACAAGTGGATATTTTGAATTACCCTGTATCTTATAAAAATGTATACACACACACGTACAATATTAATAAAGAAAAACAGTACGTAAAAATATGCATACTTTGCAGCGATTTTGTCAAACGTTTTAATAATGCGCGAGTAACGTGATCATACTAAAATTTTTAAACCGGTTTTTGTCAGAAACAAATGACTAGATAAAAGATGATACAGTCAAAATCATTAGAAATAAATAATCTAAAGAAATTTTGTGATTATATATCAATACTAGTAATTAATATGAATAACGACATATATTAAAAGTAAATAAAGGTAGAGCATGTGACAAATATATGAAAATGACAAATAAATGACAATAATTTATCATAACTTTGATATCATTGATGAACATAATTATAAAAATTTGCTTTGAAAAACATGTCGATAATGAAGAAAATACTTGAGAGTGATATGACGCAAAATACTAGATAATTTCACTTGTGTAAGCGATAACGAATCAGAGATACTAGCGTCAATGCAGCAGCAGCAGTTGACCGTCAAAATCCGACAAATAACGTAGTGCCTCGGTATCACTATTCGTTATTAACACCATGATAAGTAAAAGTATTTAAGAAACATAGTGTACGAAAAAGTGAAAAATTAATTACAATTTTCACAAAACTATACAGTGTCTTATTAATTTAATGGGATAACGGTGATATATTCGTATATCAGTATGATATATATAATTTTGTCGGTGATAGCAGGAGCTCTAGGTTTTTATTATCTATACTTCAAGGATTTGAATTATTTCAAAAAATATGGTATACCATATAAGCCACCTATTCCTGTACTTGGAAATACGGCAGCGTTGTTTACTGGTCGACAATCTGCAGCCGGACTTGTCAAGGACTTATACAATTTAAATTCTGAAGCCAAATACGTTGGCATGTTTGATATGACATCTCCAACTGTAATGCTTCGCGATCCTGAGCTCATTAAGTCTATCACATTAAAACACTTCGACATATTTCCTGATCATCGCAGTTTCATGGATGAAACTCAAGATCCATTATTTAGCAAAAATCTTTTTTTTCTTTCGAGAGATAGATGGCGACAAGTACGAGCTTTATTGAGCCCAGCCTTTACATCCAGTAAAATGAAAAGCATGTTTAAGCTAATGTCAGATTATGGTATCGAATTCACTAATTATCTAGCGCAATTGCCACCGGAGCAGAGGATAATGCAAACGAAAGATGTCTTTGCGAGGTATACTAGTGACATGATTGCTACCTGCGCTTTTGGCGTTAGTGTTGATTCCATGAGAGATCCGAAGAATGAATTCTATGTATACGGTACAGAAGCGACCGGCTTCAATACTATTGCCGTAATAAAGATACAAATATGTAGAACTTTGCCTTGGTTGGCACGATTACTAAATTTGAAACTTATTCGTAAAGAAATCGGCGATTATTTCCGAGACCTTGTGGAAACCACCATAAAAACCAGGGATGAAAATGGTATTGTCCGTCCCGATATGTTGCAACTGATGATGGAAAACAGGGGCAAAGAAGGCAAAGCAGAATTATCTGTCGAGGATATGGTAGCACATGCATTCACCTTCTTCTTTGGCGGCTTCGATAGTACTTCAACAACAATGTGTTTTGCTGCTCATGAAATTGCAGTAAACGAAGATATACAAGAAAAACTTCAAAATGAGATTGACCAAGTCTTGGAAGATACGAATGGGCAAGTATCTTACGAAGCAATTAATGGCATGGAATATTTGGAAGCTATAATCAACGAAACTCTCAGAATGTATCCGGTTGCTGTAGAAACGGACAGATTATGTGTAAAAGATTTCGAACTACCGCCGGCATTACCAGGATTGAAACCATTTCTTGTAAAGGAAGGACAAAATGTATCGATACCAATTTATGGACTTCAACATGATCCAAAATATTTCGAAGAGCCGGAGAAGTTTGATCCCGAGCGGTTTTTAGGTGAACGGAAGAAGGACAGTCACAACTGCGGAGCCTACCTTCCTTTCGGCCTTGGTCCTAGAATGTGCATAGGGAATAGATTTGCATTGCTGGAAACAAAAATTCTACTTTTTCATCTACTGGCCCGTTGTGACTTGAAAGCCTGCGAGAAGACGTCGATACCACTCAAGCTCGCCAAGGAGTTCAATATGAAGCCTGAAGGTGGTTTTTGGCTGAAGGTGTTACCACGGAAAAATACACATCACACTCTTGCAACCAATTTTATTAATGAAACAAGCTAAGTGTAAGAACATTTTTAAAATTTTATATGACTTCTTGAAAAGAAATATTTGGAAGTAAAAGAAATATTTTGATTAAAAATTTCGAAAAAAATTCCTGTTATTTTTAAAAATAATCATGTAATAAATTTAAGACAAAAAATTTAATAAAAATTGATAGTCCCATGTTGATATTGAATTAAAGTGAAATAGTTTTTGATTTGTAAAATTATTTAAGTTTTTAAAAATATATAATACAAAATCTTACAATAAAATATTAATATTTAAACAAGTATCTAGTACAATAAAATAAAACAGTATTTATAAAAATGGAAAATCGCTAAAAATGTAATTATATTTTGACATTTTATAATGTTATTTAAGTTTCAGATAAAATGGAAACAATGAAATCAATATGAACTTTAGACAGGACATTTCTTTCTTAATTTCTGATAAGAAGATGAATACATTGCTGCAAATTCAAGAAATAACGATATTTTGAATTAAAAATATTTCTAGCATATTAAATTCAATCATATCATGTAAGTTTCTTAGAAAATGGCAAAAATGTAGAGCGTGAAAGAGATTAATAAATTACAATAGATACAATTTTATATCTCACGTTGTATTATCGAAAACTTAAAGTGTTTTTGCGAAATAAATAATTATATAATTATTACAATTAGTTTTATATTTACTTTTATATACAACTTATACAACTACTTTTATAATTATTGTAACTATTTTTTCATTACATATCTTCCATTTTTGTAACGTATTGTTGCATCCGCGCTCGGACAATCCTCGTCTTCGAGCCAAGAGTTGATGGACTTTTTGAGTTCTTTGCCTTTGAAGAAATCCTGCAGGTGCTTCTGAATCTTGGGAATTATCACTATCGTTCACCACGGTGAACGACGAGTGTTTTATGTTAGTTTGGATAGTCGGATCTTCGAAGCGACGTTCGATCAGCCTTTTGGTATCGAAAATGGTGTTGTTGAGGTTCATGGCGGTTTGATTCTTGGCGGCGAAGCGTCGCCAATGAGACGCTCGGTCTCCGTGAAGGCGACATAGCTGGGCGTCATGCGATTGCCCTAATCATTGGCGATAATCTCGACCTTGCCGTGCTGGAAGACGCTGATACGGGAGTAAATCGTACCAAGATCGATACTGACCACGGGTGCAACAATATATTTTCATAATCATTTATACATATAAAGATGGATTATGCTAAGAAAAGACTGAGAAAAGTTTAAAAGAGTGATTACGTAACTATGAGAAAAAAAATGTAATTAGTTTATGAAAACACAAAAATATTATATAGAAAAATAATTAATGAAAAAAATACAAACAAGCACAAAAATTAGTTATATTATTTTAGAACTTATAAAATAATATTCTGACTTTTCTTAATCTATGTCTATACAAAATTGTATATAAAATATATATTTATAAATTTGGTATATGTTGTATATTGCAGCAATATTCAATGAACTAAAAAAAATTTACTAAAAAAATTTACTTAAAAAAATTTACTATTTTGTTAAATATAATGGATAAAATATATTCCTGAAATTTTCATAAATATTTTGAAATAGTTGAACATAATTTTGGAAGATCGGCATTTTTGTAATATGTTTTAACAGAATTATGCTAAGTCCTATCATTACTTTACATATTACTTCTCTCTTTCTCATCAAGAGAGTACTTTAATATCTCCAAGTAATCCAAGGTATAAGGACGCAATTGAACTGTAGGTGTATTTGAAGCATAAGAAAAGAATGTAAGGAACATATTTTACATTAAATAGTATTATAGAAATACTATTATGGGTTAAAAATATTATATTTATTATAAAAATTGTATTATGGATCAAGTATAGGAGGTAGGCAGGGGCGGTGTTTACTATGACAATTTACTATGACACAACAAGATAATAAATGATCAGATACTTTCAAGAAAGCATAACAAAAGTGAAAATTAGAGAGAGAGAAAATTTGAACGTGTGTATGTGTGCATATATTGTTGTCTATCAGCTGAGCGCAGCAGGTGCCTCACAAAAACCCCCGCCTCTAACAGTGAATTGCGCCGCCCCTGCCCATCTCTTATACTTGACTTCTAATACACTATTTCGTATATCTTGAAAATTAAGCTCCGGACAAATTTTTACCAAAGAAAAATCGTTTTACAATACAATTACAAATATGTCTATTGAGGGACAAGTGGATATTCTGAATTATTCTTATAAAATGTATACACAATAATAATAAAAAAACAGTATGTGAAAATATACGTTGCGATAATTTTGTCAATCGTTTAATCATGCGCGAACAGTTTGACCATTATAGAATTTTTTAACCGGTTTTTGTCAGAAATTAGTGACAAGATGAAAACTGACATAGTCAAAGTCAGTAGGAATAAACAATATAATGTAATTTTGTGGTATGATTGATTAATTAATTATTAATTGATATGAATGACGTTCTATATTAAAAGTAAATAAAAGGTAGTAACGGCAAATATATGAAAATTTCAAATGAACGATAATTTAGGTTTTACATTGGTGAACATACTTATAAAAATTTGCTTCGAAAAATATGTCGATAACGAAGCAAATACTTAAAAGTAATATGACGCAAAATACTAGAATATTTCACCAGTGAAAGTGATGACGAATCATAGCTATTTCAGACATACTACGTCGGTGCAGCAGCAATCGACCATCAGCTTCCCACGCGATACGTCGTGCATTAGTATTATCTTCGCTATTAATAGTACCTGAAGTGCTATTACAAGTAAAAATAATTAAAAAACAAACTGATTACGAAAAAGTACAAAAATTGATTAGTTTCCACTAAACTGTATAGTGTTTCCTAATTTAACGGAATAACGGCAACATATACATATATTAATATGATATATATAATTTTCTCAGTGATAGCAGGAGCTTTAGGTCTTTATTTCTTATTCTTCATCATATTCTTATATTACTTATTCATCCTCTCAAGGATTTAAATTTTTTTTTTAAATATGGCATACCATACAAACCATCTATTTCAACATTTGGAAATATGGCACCGATGATTATTCATCGTCAATCTGCAGTCGAACTTGTCATGGAACTATACAGTTTAAATCCTGAAGCTAAATACGTTGGTTTGTTTGATATGACAGTTCCAGTTGTAATACTTCGCGATCTCGAGCAAATTAAATCTATCACGTTAAAACACTTCGAAACGTTCCCTGATCATCGCAGTTTCGTGGATGAACCTCAAGATCGAATATTCAGCAAAAATCTTTTCTCTATTCAAGGAGAAAAATGTCGGCAAGTACGAACTTTAATGAGTCCAGCCTTTGCATACAATAAAATGAGAATAATGTTCGAAACTAATGTCAGATTGTGGAATCGAATACACTAATTATTTAGCACAATTGCCACCGGAGCAGAGGATAATACAAACGAAAGATGTCTTTACGAGGTATACCAACAAAATGATTGCTATTTGCGCTTTTGGCGTTAGTGTTGATTTCATGAGAAACCGGAAGAATGCATTTAATAATAGGTGAGCAATTTTGATCATAGCAAAATTTTTAGACATTTTATGCCAAAAACTAGTGACTAGCTAAAACTTGACATAGTCATTAAGGATAGAAAGTTTAATGTAATTTTCTGATTATATACTAAAATGGCTATTAATTGATATAAAGCACATTATGTAACAAAAAAAAGACATAAGATAACAAATACATAAAAATGTCAAATAAACAATAAAGTATCGTATTCATTGTTGATCATAATTATAAAAATTTGCATCAAAAACATATTGATAACAAAGAAAATACTTGAGTAACACAACGCAAAATAGTAGATAATTCCACTTGAGTGAGCGATGACGAAGTGTATGCTATATCAAAGAGATTGCGTCAGTTCAGCAGCAGTCGACCGTCAGCTTCCGACGCGAAACGACGTATTATCTTCGTTATTAATAGAACGATAAGTAAAAATATATAAGACATAAACTGATTACGAAAAAGTGCAAAAACTGATTACAATTTCTACTAAACTATATGGTGCCTCCGAATTTAACAAAATAGCGGTGATTACATATATATCAATATGATATACATAATTTTGTCGGTGATAGCAGGAGCTCTAGGTTTTTATTATCTATACTTCAAGGATTTGAATTATTTTAAAAAATATGGTATACCATATAAGTCACCTTTTCCTATATTTGGAAATATGGCAATGCTGTTCCTTCGTCGCCAATCTATGGCCGATCTTGTCAAGGAACTGTACAATTTACATCCTGAAGCCAAATACGTTGGTATGTTTGACATAGGCGTTCCAACTGTAATACTTCGGGATCCCGAGCTTATTAAGTCTATCACGTTAAAACACTTCGACATGTTTCCTGATCATCGCACTTTCGTGAAAGAAAATCAAGATCCACTATTTGGCAAAAATCTTTTTGCTCTTCGCGGAGATAAATGGCGTCAAGTACGAGCTTTATTGAGCCCAGCCTTTACATCCAGTAAAATGAAAGGCATGTTTAAACTAATGTCGGATTGTGCTATCGAATTCACTAGTTACTTAGCTCAATTGCCATCGGAGCAGAGGATAATACAAACAAAAGATATTTTTACAAGGTATACTAACGATGTGATTGCTACATGCGCTTTTGGCGTTAATGTTGATTCCATGAGAAACCCGAAGAATGAATTTTATGTATATGGTAAAGAAGGGACCACCTTCACTATCACTGCTTTTCTAAAGTTTTATATATTTAGAACTTTTCCTTGGTTGGCACGTTTACTTAATTTGAAACTTATTCGTCAAGAAATCGCAGATTATTTTCGAAACCTTGTAGAAACCACAATAAAAACCAGGGATGAAAATGGTATTGTTCGTCCTGATATGTTGCAACTGATGATGGAAAACAGGGGTAAAGAGGACAAAACAGAACTGTCAGTCGAGGATATGGTAGCACAGGCATTCATTTTTTTCTTTGGTGGCTTCGATAGTACTTCAACAACAATGTGTTTTGCTGCTCATGAAATCGCAGTAAACCAAGATGTGCAGGAAAAACTTCAAAAGGAGATTGACCAAGTCTTGGAAGATACAAATGGGCAAGCATCTTATGAAGCAGTCAATGGTATGGAATATTTAGATGCTGTGGTCAACGAAATTCTCAGAATGTATCCGGTTAATGTAGGAACGGACAGAGTGTGTGTAAAAGATTTTGAACTACCGCCGGCATTACCAGGAATGAAACCATTTCTCATAAAGAAAGAACAAGGTTTATCGATACCGATTTATGGCCTTCAACATGATCCAAAATATTTCGAAGAGCCGGAGAAGTTTGATCCCGAACGGTTTTTGGGAGAGCGGAAGAAAAACACTCTCAACTGCGGAGCTTACATTCCCTTCGGTCTTGGTCCTAGAATGTGCATAGGGAATAGGTTTGCATTACTGGAGACAAAAGTTCTACTTTTTCATATACTGGCCCGTTGTGACTTGAAACCCTGCGAAAAGACGCCAATACCAATCGAACTCGCAAAAAACAGCTTCAATTTGATGCCACAAGGTGGTTTCTGGTTGAAGGTGTTACCACGAGAAAATTCACATCACACTCTTGCAGCTAATCTTATTAATGGAACAAGCTAAATGTAAGAAAATTAAAAAAAAATTTTTATAACTTCTACAAAATTTGAAAATAAAAGACATTTTGTTCGAAAAATAATACTGTTATTTTTAGAAATAAACATTATAATGAATTAAACTGAAATAATTTAATAAAATATTATCGTCTCGAATTAATTTTGTTCTAAGAAAAAATAATTTTCAATTCGTAAAATTATGTAAGTTTTTCAAAATATGTAATATAGAAGATTATAATTAAATTTTGATATTTAAACATGTGTCTGATACAGTAAAGTAAAATAGCATTGCCTAAAGTGTGATATTTTTTTATATTTGATATACTATCTATATTTTGATACAATTTAATGTTACTGAAATTTCAGATAAATGGAAACAGTGAAGCCAAAACGAACATGAAGCAGAATATTTCTTTTTTACTGAATCAGCAAGAAAGTGTGAACATTGCTGTAATTTGAGGAAATAATGACATTCTTGCCCTAAAAATATTTATCGAAATATCTCTATCTTATGTGATATATTATTATTATAAAAATTATTTTTTTCTACTACATTTCTTTCCTTTTTATAACAAACATTTTCATTATCATTTACGATTATGTATTATTTTATTATTTTATTATACGAAAGATGTATTATGTTGACAAAAGGCCGAAAATAATTTAAACAAGCATTTAACTACAATAAAATATGAAATATTGTTACACTAATTAATAAAAATACAAAAATATTACATGGAAAAATTATAAATACATACAAAAAAGTATAAGGAGTAGTTTATAGTTTATAGATAGATTATACAAAACATTAGAAATTTAGAACTTATATGAAATATTCTTTCGATTTTCCTTTAATTTACGTCTGTAAATACTGTATACAAAATATAGATTCTTGAATGATACATATTGTTGAATTAACATCTCAGAATAAAATAATCTGACCAAAATTTATTATTTTGTCAAGTACAATGCACAGAAGATATTCAGTTTCCATTAATTTTCACAATTATTTTGAAATAACAGACTGTTTTTAAAGTTCGCCATTTTTGTAACAGGATTTAACGGAAACATGCTTAAAAATTTACTGTCATATATATTTTATTGTAAAATAAACTATTTTAAATTAATTCCTGAAGCCAAATACGTTGGCATGTTTGACATGACTGAACCAGTGATTCGCGATCCCGAGCTTATTAAGTCTATCACGTTAAAATACTTCAAAACGTTCCCTCACCATCGCAAATTAGTAGACGAAACTCAAGATCCAATATTTGGCAGAAATATTTTCGCTATTCGTGGGGAAAGATTGTGGCTATTACGAGATATATTGAGTCCATCCTTTACAGCCAGTAAATAAAAAAGCATGTTTAAGCTAATGTCAGATTGTGGAGTCGAATTCATTAATTACCTAGCACAATTGCCACCAGAGCAGAGGATAATACAAACGGAAGATGTCATTACGAGGTATACTAACGATCTGATTGCTACTTGCACTTTTGGCATTAATGTTGATACCATGATAGATTCGAAAAATCAACTATATGTGTACGGCAGAAGAGCGGCCGCCTTAAAAAAAATACTATCTTAATAAAAGCATACATAATAAGAACTTTACCTTGGGTGACACGATTATTTAATTTGAAACTTATTCGTCAATAATTTGCAGATTTTTTTCTATAATCTCATAGAAAATATCATAAAAATCAGGACTGAGAAGGGTATCGTCCGATCTGATATATTGCAATTGACTACTCAATAGGTAAGGTAAAAAAAACCAATGACAACATCCGAAAGGACTAACTTTCAGCTTTCTAACACTTTTTTGCAGATTATTGTACGTTGACTTTTTCACGAGTTGTAAGCGATCAAAGTCAAAGTGATAACATTTTATTCAAACCTCGAGAACTCAGTCAAAAAATCGTATAATGCTGTACAACCTTAAATTAAAGAGAAATGATTCCGCTACAAGATGCAGATAATAGAAAGTCTTCTCAATGTCTTCTTACAGCAGGTATAATGTAGCAAAGTTGCATTAAAAATTTTCATTTTGACGGATCAATCTTTAATATTATGCCATTTCGTAAAAAAAAGAGAATTAAAATAGACAAAAAACACTTGAAAGAAGAAGTTTCAAGTAGAAAAATGCTTTCTGGAAAATTACAATACGATGATTTGTCGTAATGTAATGCCTGTTTGAAATTTTTGCATAAATTTACCTATGAGATAATTTTGTTGAGCAATGTATATAATTGAGGAAAAAGAATTTATTAAAAAATAATAGTCTAAAGATGATATTAATCTGAGGGAAAATAATTTTTAATTCGTAAAATCATTTAAGTTTTTCAAAATATGTAATATAGAGCCTTATGAGAAAAAAAAGTTGATATTTAGACATATATTAAACGCAGTAAAATAAAGTAGCATTTTGAAAAATAAATGATCTCAAAATGTAGCTATATTTTTACATAATATAATGTTACTTAAATTTCAGACAACCGGTAATAATAAAACCAAAATGAACATGAAACAGAATATGTCTTTCGTAATGAGCTAGCAAGAAGATGTATACATTGCTGCAAGTTCAAGAAATAATGATATTCTTGTATTAAAAGTATTTATCGAATATTTGTTACTTTTCTGAGATAAATAACCTTATTATTATTAATATACTTATTAATTAATAATATACTTACTAATATTAATAACTTTTCTATTACATTTCTCACATTTTTATGACAAATATTTTCATAATTGTTTACACAAAGATGTATTATACCGACAAGGCGGAGAATGGTTTAAACAAGCGGTTACGTAATTATGTGTGTGATAAAATATAAAATATAATTACACTAATCCATAGAAATACAAATTAACTACTCTACTAAACTCTATAAGTACTCTACTCTATTAAACAGAAAATAATTAATAAATAGATACAAAAAGAGGTGGTTTATGGGATATATTGTACAGATTATAGGACACTACATTAGAATTTATATAGAATATTGTTTTGACGTCTCGTTAGTTTAGGCTTGTGAACAAAACTGCATACAAAATACATATGTTTGAATGTTACGTATTATTTAATCAACACTCAGAATAAAATAATCTGATTAAAATTTATTATTTTTGTTAAGTGTAATGTACAAAAAATATGCAATTTTCATAAGTTTCTACAAAATATTTCAAAATAGTAAATGTCAATTTCAAAAGATCGCCATTTTGTAATATGTTTCAACAGAAATATGTTTAAACATTTACTGTAATATATTTTCTATTATAAACTGAACTATTTTCATTCTTGGAAGTTAATTAGATTTCTAAAGACCAAGAAAATGTTTACAATTAAAAATACTGATTAAAGTTACAATAGTTGTTAATTTAAATTAAATTAAATTATGTACGCAGTGAAGAGTTCTAAATTAATATTTATCATAATTGAAATTACATGCAATTGACAGTGTATTGATAGAACTAGCTGTGTTTAAAGATAACTTAATGTTTAACGATAACTAACAATGTCAATGTTGTATATAATTAGTATTCACTTAAGACTATTAGTTTTCATAACTAAACAAGTTATGTATGAATTAGCATGCACTTTTGCTTGTTATGTGAATTTTATGCAACAAAATTAAACAGCAATTTAAATAATAATTTATATCCTTTTACATAAAATATACAATATATAATAGTATCCTTTAAATAAAGTATATAACAAAATAAACAACGTGATAAATATATAAAAATGTCAAATAAATTATTGTATCCATTTTGAAATTTAATCCTGTCTAAAAAGAGGCATGTAAGCTTTAATTGTTGCCGCTTTACCGCGATGCTGATTGGATCTCTTGCTTGACTTATTTCGGATTGTAAGAGTAGTTGTCTTTTGATTAAATTTTGACAGCTATTAAATAAATTGATTATCAAAAATAAAATTTAGGCGCGCACGTAGCGTGTGCTTGTGTTGCTAGTTAAGGTGGTTCGTCAGTAAACTAAAAAACTGGCCACATAAATGAAACTTTGGGAGGTTGTTATTTAACATATAATAAACCATCTC
>VBVR01005035.1:0-13061 GCA_011638315.1 Tetramorium parvispinum | reverse complement strand
CATGTATATAGAGTAATTAACTTAATTTATATGTCTTAAACGTTTTCGCTATTTTAAATAAGAAAAAATTTAAAAGTTAACAAAAAATTTTATTAAAAAATCAAATAAAGTTTTATGATTTCCAAAGAAACAATAGCAATATTTTCGTCCTACATGAAAGCAGATTTCAGAAGATTTCAAGAATAACTCAAGAATAATAATTTTTTAAAAATAAAACAACAATTTTTCTTAAGTAATGTAATTTTTCTAACATTCTGCGTATAAAAACATTAAGATAAAGTTTATTTAAAAATCAATAACATATAAAATATTCTATTTTGATATATTTTGACACAAGATATATTTCGAAAAATAAAATAATTTTTGAATTATCTTAATATTTTTATGCATAGCATAAAATGAATCAATTATAATGTAAGACACATTAGTATGTTAAAAATAATAAAAATGTATAATCAAGAAAACTCTGAACTGATACGATTGAATTTGTATCGACGAAACTTAATATTTTTGTTAAAAAAAGTCTATTCTCTAAAAAAAATGGTGATTAGTGAATTTCTCGAAGTGGCGCCATTTGTAAATAAATTGATAACGATGTCTTATGTCATCCCTTAAGTCAAAAAAACTTTTGTACAAAACATTTATTTGTAAAAGGTATAGAAAGAGATATGGATAGATGAGAACATTAAAATAGCTCACTCTGTATACAAAGTGTCTATAAAATCATGCCACTCCCTATATCTTAGAAACGGTTTAAACTTATAAAAAAATCATGAAAAATGTGTTCGATTATTTCATAACATAATAATATATATAACATATAACATAATAAATTTGATAGAGCTTTATGACTTATGTAAATTGCAACTTTGATGCAACGAATTTTATATTAATCATAAATATTTCTTTAACCATAATCGACATAACAAATTCCTTTTAAGAGCTAAAAATCTTAATCACATACTTAATTTCCAATAAAACTTCTCCGACACATCACATATCATAATCATATGCCAAAGTTATGTCAAAATATAGTAATATACAATACTAAAATAATAAATAATTTTACAATTTATAAGTACAAATTGTGATGTTGTGGAGCAATTTAGTAAAAGGGATTGTTTATTCAGCGGTTAAAAACTTATAAAAAACAATTACCTTCATTCATCTATTTATATAATTATATATTACATTTTATATAATTTATATATATATATATGTATAAATTTAAAAAACTATATAATATTATACATATGTAATTTATATATTTATAATTTTAATATATATATTTATAATTTTTTATATTAAATAGTGTTATTAGACGACAATGTTATAGCATGAGCATAAAATAGAATCGACAGGAAGGAAGAGAAAGAGAGAAAAAGAGAGATACAAAATCTGATGGAAGAGATATAGTGAGATCGATAAAAAGATAATCTAATATTTAATGAGTTTACATTATATTTTCTCCGATAGTCTCTTTCTCCTCTTCCCCCTCTTGCTTCTTTCTTTCTCTTTCTTTCTTCCTTCCTCTCTTGTCTCTTCAGAGCGATCTTAAAATTAATTTAGGAAAAAGCTGAAGATATTTTAGACTCATAGTCACGATACTCGAACTCATGCAAATGACCTATTTTGTTTATTGAGAACAAATAATTGCGTATAATGTGCTAGAGCGATCTTGCTAGTTCACTTCGATCAATAACAGCTATATCAGAGGTCAGTGAATCCTTATGGTGTTCCTAGTTATCGTGATTGAATATACCCTCACTTACGCTACCTACATTTTTTTCTTATCTTGAACTACCGGTCTCTTCGTTGTCACCTTATTCTAAATAAAAATTTGTCTTCAAGTAGAGCAACAACTTGAACTAACGAGATACAAACATATAACGATAATATAAGATTTGAGGCTTTCGCGGTGTACACAACTATTCGATTTGATTTCCGGGTTTAAGCAGCACGTATTCTTGATTTGATTCTGACGTTTCGTGAACATTTCAGTTCACTTTATCAGAGAGAAACTACCTGAACATACTGAGTTATTCTTTCGCAGATATCTCTTTAGGAGAGTTATTGAAAATAACTCTATTATTTGACAAAAGAGATCCAGCCTGACTGTTTAAGGCTTCCTATAACGGTCTAATTTAATTATTATTTATTGTTTAGTTATTGAAAAGTTTGATTAGTCAACAATCTTTCCTCTCCTCTTCTCCTTTCTCCTCTTTTTCCACCGTCTTCAGTTCTTGATTAATCGTTATTATCAAAACAAAACCTCTTCTCAGAGCAGAACATGTTTAAGCCTTAAAACATCTGATATGAGAGTGAGGTCAGTAAAGAGATAACGTATGTTTAATGAGTTTATGTTAGATTTTCTCTTAGTTAAATTTTCTCGGATAATCTCTTCTTCCTCACTCTCCTTTAAAACAATTAAAAGCTTTTCGGATTTCATACAGAAAATAAAAAGAATGCGACTTCAATCAAATGACATTCTAGTTACCTTTGACGTAATGTCTTTATTCATCCGAGTATTAATCTCAGACAAAATAATCAAGTCTTCCAAATCAAAATAATCAGTCTCCCCCAACTTAATCGCTTTAATCGAATATTGTCTCACTTCTACATAGTTCATCATCTAGCCCAGAACAATCAGTCCTCAATTCGCTAATACACAAGTCGCTTACCACTTGCGATCAGGACAGCATCCGAAAGGAGCTTAAAGAACTAAATAACACGTTTTAACAGAACGATAATAGAACGGTACAGTACTTAAACAAAACAATTAAAAAAACATCAAACAACAAGAGTCACTGGTGCACAGACTGGACAATTCCAAAACCAAACAAGATAAAAACACACCCATCACTATCCTCCTATACATACAAAGAATCCGACAAAATCAGGGTTGGACGGAAAAACCAGTAAGTGGAAAAAACCATGGCAAATTCCGGTTTTTATTGTCCTGGACTTTATCCAATGGAATAATAAACTGGCAAAATCTGTAAAAATGACTAATATTCCGCTTAATGCATTTTTCAAATTACTCATGTTAACTTCACTAACAACTTCCAATAACCAATAATCAGTAATCTAAGCAATAAATTCATAACTTTAATACAGCTGCCTGGAAAGATTTGTAGGGAGTATGAACGAATGAGCGCGCTTTCTAGCGCGTTTGTTTTTTGATGTTCAGATACTCTCGCGCAGAACTGTAGCTAGGATTATAAAGCATCTCGAGCTGCCTGTGAATTAAAATATCGACAGGAAGGTTTTCTATTTATTTCATTATTTTTAACAGAAAAGACCAATTTTTGCCGTTTTTTTCCGAAAAATACCGGTTTTTACCACTGGCATGGACTTTATTCAAAAAAGTGGAATTTTGCCAACCCTGGACAAAATAGGCAGAATTCTGAACAAACAGCATATCAAAATCATCTACAAATCACTCATAAAAATAGGGCAATATTTAAATAATTTAGAAGGCAAAAGATTCCCATTAAATAACCCAGGAATATATAGAGCTCCCTACTCCCATGGCAAAGTTTATATAGGACATCCGAGGATAAGAACAAACACTCACAAAAAAACACCAGAATGCAGTCAGATTAAAACACACGTATCATCATTAACAGACTACAATCTAGAAAGCGGATATGAAATTTATTTGAAACATTAATATTAGCCAACACAAACACTTACTTCCCTAGAAAATACAGGGAATCCTTGAAAATTTAAAAGCATCCCAACAACCTCAGCAAAGATAATGGACGGAAAATCAGTTCAATTTGATAAACCGTCCTTTCAATTTCTTGAAAAGTCTAATTAATTAACTATCTCCCTCCCCTTTGGTTAACAACCTCTCTTCCTTCTCTCCTTCCACCTCTTCCCCCTGCTGATCACTATAAAGGGATACCTGCGAAGGAATAGCTCAGGTCGTTCCTCTCTGATGAAGTGAATGGAAATGTTCACGAAACATCGGAATCAAATTAAGAATGCACATGGCTTAAACTTGGAAACCAAACCGAATATAACGACAGAATAATATATTTCTAAATAAAAAAAGATATTTAAAAATCTTTTTAAATTTAATTACAGATGTTTCTAGATAGTTTAATTATTTGTGGTAAAAGTTTCGCTTGTCAGATAAATTTCACGTAATATTTTTACTTTATCCTTCTCAGGACAAAGAACAAATCGTACAAAGAGCATCAAATAGTTATAGCGTAAATAATACTTTATGACTATACAGGGTGTCCCAGCACCACCTACTAATGGTAGATTCTTAAAGTCAGTTTAGAGACAAAAATCCAAAATATTGAGGCTGTAATAGTTTTTAATGGGAAGCGTTTAAAGATAGCTAATCTGGTTATTTTTCTGATAATTTAGAATTAATCAATTCAGTCTTGCATATATTCTAATTTTAAATTCATTTGTCATTTTCTCAAAATTATGATAATAAATCATTTTCTTATGGTCATTGAGAAATGTCATTTTTTTATTTTTTAAATTGTCATTTTTTAAATATTTTTTATTAAAATAATTGTAAATAGTAGATTGTGATAATACGAAATAATATTATATCTCGAAAGAATAAGAATGGTTAAAGAAATTTCAGAGATTCATACGGAGGTTCATACGAAAAAAGTTAAAGATCTATGTCAAAATCAATGATATAGTTTTTCGTGCACATTGTTACGTACTGGATTGTTGCAGGCCACCTGGAATTGGAACGGGACTAAGATCACCCTGAAAAATCCTACTCTTGAACATCTTATCGATACTACGGTAATCTGTGCATTTATACATAATACATCTTTCTTTTCCTCTCCTTTCCTCCCTCTTTCCTTCTTTCGAATTAAGAATTACACTACATTGCTAAAGCAGTTTAATGAAATTACATGGATCGACAAATATCTATTTGTCAGTTTCATTAATTTTTTTTCTTTTTCTTTCATAACAACTTTAATTTTTCAAGCACAATGAATTTTATGTGTAAAAAAATCTTACATTTCGGAAGAATTTATATCTCAAATCATACATGGAGAAATATTCTTCTTTTTCAAATTTAGTGTCTTCTTATTTATTTATACTCCTTATTTATTTATACACTTCTTATTTATACTCCTACATGAAGTTTTCATTGGAGAAACTTGGCGAAAGATTATTTTTCCGTTTCGGATAATTTAGTTATTGTGCGGAACTTTTATCTCAAGCCTTTTTCCTATTAAATTCTCATTTTGCTATTGGAATATATTCGCAAACGATCTTTATTTATCAGAATCTTTTCGAAAAAGGAATCGACGAATGTAGCATCGCATCAGTGGATAAGAGAGTGTCTTCTAATTCTTTTCTGATAATTATCTTAGCAATTGTCTTCTTTCTCGATACCCCAAGTTTATCGATACTTTCTCACGATAGTACCAGAGAATGAAGGAATTTTTACAGATGTGCACTTTCACCATGTATTTCTTTCTTAGAGGAGTCTCTATGTAAATGAATTGTTGCCCATCATTATCATTTTCCTTTCTTCCCTTTGGTAAACACTCTCGCGTATATGAGGTGCCCTAAGCCAAATTTTCCAACTTGTAGTCAATCAATATTTGGCCACTATATCATATAGATCCGTATAAAATCTTCTTTCCTACCTACTATTAGCACTTTTCTCCTTGCTTGTGCTTACAACGCGATTAGTGCAAACTTGATATTTTCTGTTTCTTCTTTCTTCGCATAACTATTTATATAAATACATATACATTTATGTACATAATATCTATATAGATATATCTATATACTTTATTTCGAATAAGTTTCTAAAATGTTACATTATAATTGATAAATACAATTTTCGGTTTTTACTTTGTCGGTTTCGTTTTTTTTGAGTATTTTTTTCGAAAACGATACGAAGAATGTCAAAGGAGATAATATCGTTTACTAATATCGTTGGATGATGTCAAGTAATGTTAAAAGTATCGCAGTCTAAGCGATACAATGATGAAATCGGACAGTAAAGCTTGCACGTTTATGCATCATCTTCCAACATGTTTTCCTTTCGTATTTTCTTTTAATCAGACTTTTTCTTTTTTTTTATGTCTTTCACCTTCACTTCCACTCATTATCTGTTTCTCTCTTCTAAACTCCACTCACGATTTTTGTTTCTGCAAAGTCACCAAGAAATTCGCTTTTTCTGCTTTCGTTTACCTGCCTCGGAACATGAAAAATGCCATTACTCGCGGCATTCATGCGAATAGTTTTTAGCAGAAACAATACTGATAAAATACAATTGCAGGTATCGATCAGTAATGTACAACATTTACAACTTTACAGAAAATATCTTTTTTGCTAATCGCTTTTGATTTTTTTTATCGATATTTAGAAGACGCTTTCTGACGATCAAATGTCGAAAACACATTTTTTTCTCTCTCGTCCTCGTTTTTTGTTTTATTCTTTTCAAGGACCGTCCGTGGTATGTCACCTACGTTGCATTGATTAAGCTGTAAATTCAACGAATATAGATGAGATTTCTATAAACAATCAATGATCGATATGAATTGTTCAGTCTCCAATCCCTCGTTCATTTTAATTATAAAATGAATATTGACATGATTAAGAATTCCCGTGAGATTTCTAATAACGATCTTTCTCAAGTTAGATTTTCGAAATTAGTGTGTCGTACGATTATCTGCGATTCTCTTGAACATTCGAGGACGATTCTCCGTAAAATCTCACTCCACATCGCTCACTTCTTCGCAGCATCAAACAATTTTTGCGATTAACGATCGGTGTGAGATGCAGAAACGCCCATTTAACTTCTCGCCCGCCGGCTCGGATCGACATTACGTCGCATTTCACTGAACGTTTGCACGAACATGAGCGTCGGATGCACCACTGTTTTACAAAAATGTGTCACCATCATTATCCTCACTCTTATTATCATTGTCATCAACTCTTTCGTCATCAATATTGTTAGCATCATCAAGCTCATGATCATCATCAACATCAGTGTCATCGTCGTCATCGTCATCCTCATAATCTTCGGCCAATAATAGATATCGGTCATGTTATTTCTTCTATTATGATCCCTATCGTCTTCATTCACGTTATCATTTACGAAATCATATCGAGACGTCCTCTTTCATTGCTGTTTTTTTTTTATTTCAAAATTGCTTCTCGTTACATTCACGTGAGTGTTTTATTGCAGATCTCTCTGTCCAAGATCATATGAAAAGCAACGAGAGATGTTCACCAATGAAGCGATGGCGGTGACGGTGATGATGACGGTGGCAGTGGCGGAGGCGGAAGCGACGGCGATGGTGGCGACTGCGAACGTAGATCGCGGATGCATTGATCTCTGCGCCCGAAGTGCGGCGCGTGGCGCTCTGCGCCGACCTGCCTCAATGCGAATCTCAACGTCGACTCCTTGACGACTTCGGACTATGCTGTACCGCGTGTCTTTTCTCCTCCCATCCAACCTTCTTTCCTTCGCGGTATACATCGCCATCCTGCTGGCATCTGGCGCTTCCGACATACATCAGAAACGGTGCAAATGTCCATAAGATTATCAGATTTCTTATTTTTTATATATTATATCTTATATTGAAACACGAAATCTATTAAATAATTTTCTCTGCTTCTGAAAAATTTACGGCATATGTAGTTGTCATGTTTTATATATGTGTAGTTGCATTTATTGCATGTAATATCTTTATAATCTTTACATCTTAAAATAAAAACTGATATGATAATTGATTTTTCATCACAATTCTGTTAGAACCAATATTGAATTAATCAGCATTCTTTATTCCAAATATTTCCAAAGTTATGTTACATGAATTATAAGTTTAGCTAACTGTTCTCGATATAATGGTAAAAACCACTCAACACTGTCTGCGGTTTAAACTGAAATTTTAGTTTAATCCAAGTTTTGCTAAACTGTAGATTAAGGCTAAGTTGATAAAAACCGGCATTATTAAACTGTTTTAGTATGTTCTACAAATATTGTAAAACAATATTTATTCCACTGTTATACGGGATTATTCTCCATGATAAATTTGAGAAATATGTATGTATGCATGTGTGAGCGCGAATACATTACAATTATGACAAAACAATCTATAAAAATGTCATTGATATGATAACGGAGATATAATATATTGCCAAAACAGTTTTTAAAAATATTTTACTCTTAAACTAATATATTTATATTAATTTTTCTGTATAATTTCTTATCAAGTATTCGTGAATGTTTTTATATTGTTTATCTCAAGTATATGTGGTATGTGACAATTATAATATTTCTAGAATAAAATAATATATGTTCCAAGTATGTCCTATTGTTGAAATGTACTAAATATTTTCATATTTTTTGTTGTGTCAAATAGAAATCTGAGAAATGTTTTTTAATATAAATAGAATATTTGAATATTCCAATAAGTTTTCGGAATCGTATTACTGATTAGAGTCATAAACATTAGTTTGTAGAAGACAGAAAATTGTTTAAATAATTCGTTGTCTATCCTTTCTGTCTTATTTCATTGATCATGAATTAATTCACATTTCATGAATCATACTAACAAGACCCATACACAAATATATCACAATAAAATTTAGTCTAATTATAAAATTTTTAATTTCACAGAGCAAAATATTTGTAAAACATTTTATCAAACAGAATTCTAATTGGATTTATACTAGCTGACATTAGAAAATATATCTACAGAGAAGAAAAAATATGTGAATTTTTTATAGTGCTTGTTGAATTGGACTCAATATAATACTAGCTGATAATTTTGTAAGTATTTAAATCAATGCATGATACTCAGTAAATTATATTTTTAAAAATTTCCAAAAATTCCGTCAAATAATAAAAATACTTCGGTTTATAATGAATACACTGATTAAAATAAACTGAGGATAAAATACTTGATTTTTATGCGTTTGCAAAAAATAACTTGGATTGTAAAAGATAAAATATACTATATCAAATGATTATATCAATGAATTAAAAGAAAGAAAAGATATATTTTTTAATTTGTAATTTCAAAAAGACATCTTTTCGTGTTAGACATATTCTATAACAAGTCTTATCTTTTTTTAAAAAAATATAAATTTTTAGATTTTTTTAAAAATTGATTGTGTTCATTTTTTTTTCATTAATAGGTAGTTATGTAAAATTACATTAATCTTTTTATGATTGATATTATGATTTCTGTCAAATAATTATTTACATTGTATTTAATTTCTATTTAAAATATTCTCCATCCTTTAAAGAAGATCGTTAGTATATTTTCTTTGAATTTATTTGTTATCCTATTTGTTTCAGCGTTATATGTAAAATATACCTAAATCATTAATTTTAATGACATAACGTACACAAGTGTAACAACACATTATGATAATAATCAATCACTCATAATGACTGATTCATTTACAATCTTTATGCTATTAAAAAATTGATATCTCGTTTCTTTAACTAAATTATGCTATAATGATGTTCTGTGTCGTGTCAATATTTAAATTGATATTTAGATATCATAATAAATCTTAAAAATGTTATTTATATTACAGACAACAGCAAATGTAATGATACTAGCCGAAATATATAAAATTATATTGCTGTTTTTTGTTATTAATTACTTTCTTGTGATTACTAGATGTCAACTAAATATTAATTTGACATAGATAAAATTGATCATTTTTGTTAATCGAATAATGTTTGTGAAAATTGACTTATAATTGATCTTAGTCGGTTATTACCGATGAGTTTTACTTTGCTCAAGTAAAGCTTAATTACAGTGCTACTTAATAAAAAACAATAAACAGTTAACAAATGTAGACTAAATTAATTTTTAATAGCATTGAAAAATCAAAGAACTCCAATTTTTGCGCAATTCAAATGGAATTTGCCTGAATTTATTATTACTTAATTAATTCTAATATTTTATTCACAAAATTTCAAAATAATTAACGAAAATATATACATCATATAATATCACAAAAATTAACATTTTCGTTTATAAAAAGATCGAAAAAATTGAAAAGCTATTCCGATTTTTTCAAAGAATTTTTTTCTAAATATAAAATATACAAAAAATATTACATCATGCAAGAGATCTTTTGCATATTAATATCATTAATAAAGTTTAAAAAGGCATATTAACATGATTGAAAAACTGGTTTTTGAATGAGAAAAGCATGTTTAAAGTTTCGCAATTTCTATTATTTATTAAATAACACAAATTATTTGACTTACTATTATTAATTAATTATTCCTAGATCATATAACAGATCTTCTGCAATAGATATAGTTTTCTCTTGACCGAAGAAAATCTTCTACATAATTGAATGAAAAAAATCTATTATTAATTTCTAGATGAAAAAAGATTTTCCTGAAAATTTTAAGTTTTCTAGATTTTACTAATTGTAAATAATAGATAAATATTCTTTATTATAGTATTCATATTATTATATAACTCCTGCGATAATAAAATCGTGCGTACATACACTTATCGGCGATATATACCGTCATTGTCGTGACGTCAAATGACGTGAACATTACGCTTACCATTTCTGAATTAGTCACGATTCTCGGAGGTAGTCGTACCAATGAATCATGTATGATTCAGAAATAAATAAAATAGAGACTGATTCCCTATTGGTTTTTAGAATTTTTGACCTCGTATCTAAATGGTGTACAGGCCAATAGCAATGTAAACTCATAATTATCATGCAATATAATATTCAAAATATTACATTTACAAGATTTGAAATAATCTGATTAAATATGTACCAACGTCGTACACAAACATTTACAAATTTAACAAATATTTTTTAAAGTCTTTTTCGTTTTTGCGACTCAAAATATTTATTTAAGTGAAACACGTGTACCTTCGGGATACCAATATTGTATCCTTTCCATAATGTTGCCCCAGTCTTTCGTCAAATTCTCGCGGATGTCGTTCTGAAATATTTCCACGATTTCTTCCATTGTCGGATGATTCGATGAAATCACAACTGATCAGATGTTCCTTTTCTGAGAAAATACTCGTTCACTGTGACGTAATAGATTTATTGTAAGCACCACTTTCTACATTGCATGATAATCAATTTTTAATTTTGCGAACATGCAAGGATCAATGCGTGCCCCTCTCTCAAGATTTAATAATTTTTTATATAATTCGAATGTAATTTATTTTATTTTAAAATAAGATAACATTCCATTTGTTTTTCATGAAACGTGTATATATAATCGCGTGTATAATGTGCGGTTAAATTAGAATAAAGAAACTAGAGTGTTTCTTTTATGTTGAATTAAATCTTAATAGTTTTGTTCGAAAAAATATCAAAATAACATACACAAAATACTTTTATTATTATAATTTTATTTGGCCATTAAATGCAAATTTCCGGTTTATATTCTATATTTTAATTCTAATTAAATGAAACATAAATGATACATAACTAAATTTTGGACAGTTGTTAATCTTTAAAAACTTTTATCGTATTTTACGAAGATAGGAAAATTAATTATGATATTTTCATATTACAATGTATAAGAAAGTTATATAATTGATCTGTATTCAGTTCCGAGGTTAGTTGCAAAATGTATATATTTTAATATTATATTCCAGTATATTCAAAATCAGTTATAAACAAATAATAACAATTATAACATTAACAAATAAGAGAGTTAAGAAACAACAGCAAATATTTTTAAGTATAAATATTTTAAACATAAATTAAATAAAAATTTTTATTGCTAAGAGAAAGATTTAAGGTTTAAGTTAAGCTTCGTTTCATCTCAATACGAGAGTTTTTGCAGAGTTATCGCTATTCAAAGATGTTCAAAAATTTGAGTAAAATTAGTTGGCCTGTTTTTTTGCCGGTGAGTGTATTTTAAATATCGTGTTTTATTACGCGTTCGTAATTCGCACGTAAGGGCTACCGCACAAGCTGTTCCGTAAAGCGTTACGTTACATTAAGTACTGATTTTAAACTTAGATACGTACGTAATCTTAAACTTCAATCAACGCACAAAGAAAATCGTAACATAGGCTATGCAGCTTACGTTACGATTTTCCTTGTGCGTTGACTGAAGTCTAAGATTATGTACGTATTTAAGTTTAAGATCAATACTTAACGTAACATAACGCTTTACGGAAGAGCTAGTGCGGTAGCCCTAAAACATACTATAACAGTGGATGGATAAACATCTGCAAACACATTCAGTCTCAACTTAATGTAATAGACTTTCTATCAAATTTCATATTTTTTACTTTATATAGTAAACAACTGTAAATTATCACGTTTTAAAAATTTTTATATTACTGCGAAATAATGGAAATAAAATTTAATTTATTAAATTGGTAATTAATTTTTGTTATTATATAATATATTTTAAATTAAGTTTAATTTAGCTTTATAGAACTTACATTTCATGAAATCATTCTATTTCTGCCAATAATTCGAGAATAACTAGCAGTAATATTTGGATTTTATCATCGGTTTCAGCATTATAATTAGGATCTTTTTCCATCATATCGTATATGCAGGGCGTCCCAGAGTAATTTTGACACTGCTCGTGTAATAGTAGAACAGTTTAAGATAAATAAAATAGTCCTATATTGTTTTACAAAATTTGTAATAATCGAGATATTAAAGTTATACAATAAAAATTGAACTAAGCGCATCGAGAGAAGAGCTCGAGCTAGGCATGATCCAATGTATCAAGTATTGACTGGTAGCGTGTGGGAAGAGGAGAGACATCGTCGCTCCTTCTCTTTGCTGACAGCCAATGTTGATACACTGGAGCCCGATTCTCAAACTCGTACGAAAAATTTTCGCATACATAAATAACGCTTGCGCAATCAATGACCACGTAGTGGATTTTCATATTCGAAAATTTTTTTGTGCGGTTCGAGAATAGAGCTCTGTGAAGTTGGCACCCCAAAATGCGAATTTAAAAAAAAACAATATGGCATTCGATTGTCCACAATTTGTCCACATTTGTCCACCTAGAATTATTTTTTGTCCACCTTGCAAAAAAAATTTTAAAAATAATTTAAAAA
>VBVR01005034.1:0-13066 GCA_011638315.1 Tetramorium parvispinum | reverse complement strand
ATATATATATATGTGTATATATATATATATATACTAATGTTGTGTAGATAAATTAAAAAGAATAATTTTATATTTTTATTTTTCGATCTAAACTTTCAGTAAAAAATATTATAATTTATATCTTTTTCATATTTCAAGAGTAGAAAAATAGTTAAAAATGTTTAATGTAAAACCTAGCTATTTTAGTATAGTGTTTCGTTATATGACTCTATGATAAAAACTTTTATACCAAATAATTCTGTATGAAAGCGTAGTGTACGTGAAAATTCTATTTTTACTATCTCGTACCACGCAATTCAGTTAAAATCTCTTTATTCATGCAGCTTTCGGTTTTATACTATTACAATTTTTAGGAACGTTATTTTGCTCAGACGCACATTTTTTTAAGGCCATACACAACGGCTAGAAATAGACGAGTGGATGAAAATCGTCGATTAAAGTTTCTACTTTAATTTCCATTAATTCTCCGTAGCAAATTACGGAAGATGTCGTAAAAGGGAAGCTTATACTTCGACACGTTTGAATGATTTTCCGATCCTTGGGAAGAGAAAATTCTAGGAATAAATGGCAAAATTACTTGGAGTCGAAATGCCATGGTTCAACGACGAAATCCACCACCACGGTCAGTATTTCCCCGGGGCGATAATAACAACGGCTCCGTTCTGTCTGGCGGCGAGAACCCAAAAATCGCGTTTATTTGTTCGCACAGAACCGTTTTGGAATCGCTAGATTGTCGGTGTCTGTTACATGAGCGTCACAACTACGCTCGATTGTGGGATCTCACAAGAAAAGGAGCAGCTACTCGTCGCAACGCGTCGCATTGCGAACAGGCAGACTATCGAAATAAAACTTTACGAATTCGTTCTAGTTTCGTATAAAAATTTTCACAGCGTATTTTATCGGGGGCGTTTGACAAAGAAAATTAGATCGCGAAGACACTGTCCAAAGAATTTTAAAACTCGAAAACCGACTTCTGTGATTATCGTCAATCACAGACGGCTCTTCGAAAATTTTCAATATAAAAAGTACAATATAAAGAGCGACGAAATCATTTTACATTTTATAAGCTTCTGTAATCAACTTGCAAATATACAATCGATATTTCTATAATTTCTTCTTTCATAATTTTCTTTTATAGTTTTCATATTTTTATGTGTACTATACTGAACTTAAAATTTCATAGAAATTAACTTGAAAGTTTGTTAAACTAAAATGATTTGAAATTAACTAAAGTATTTAAGATTATTATTATTTTATTATTACTTTTCATTATAACAGTCTGTGAATATCTCTCTCTCTCTCTCTCTCTCTCTCTCTCTCTTTCTCCATGTAGGTGTGTGTATGTGTATATTTACATGCATAGTAAAAACCGGAAATGCTAACGAAAGTTTTTAGTTCGGTCAACTGTCAACATTATTTTCCTAAAAATACTACACTTTCTCTCTCTTTCTAGTCTTTCTCTATCTGCGCTTTATTTACTACAAATAAAAAATCAGGCGTGTGTAATATCGATTGTTTGTACTTGTTACATATACAGGAAATAATATTATTTTTATGTTTTCCCGCATGTGCTGAAAAATTGAAGCAACAGCGGACGTTGTAATAAAAGACAGGAAATTGTCAAAAATAATCGCGAATAGAAAAAATTAATGAGATAGAATATAAGATTGATGATAAATGAACAGAACGCGGATTTTATTTTTACTTTTAACTTACTTATATTTACTAAATACATTTCGTCAATGTTTTCAATAAGATACGAACGATTAAGCATGAAAAATTCGTGATCATCCACGTTCCGCGTCCCACATACGTTCTACGTTCTTCGCTCGCATCCCTTTGTTTACGTGCCCTTAATCGATATCCAAATATCCACATTCCAGTCATTACAGAAATTTCCAAAATATCTCCAGAAAGATATCCAAATCCAAACTTTCGATTCCGGACACGCAGGCAAATACGCTGGCGCCACTCGTGTGCACGCGATGCCACAGCGTATACGACATTACTCGCGTGCATTATATGGAATATATAAAGCTCAAACGTGCCTCTTTGCCCTTTGCGAGGTCCGCGATTTTGCGAAACGAACCGGGACGATTGGATACTGTGTCGGAAATGACACTGCCCTGCGAATCGCTGCACCAATTCGTACCGCGTAACAAATAATATTCATATCAGAATTTTTTTCGTAGCATACATGGCATGCGGAACTTCGTATTAGTAGCATTTACAAGTGCAAATCGTGGATTATTATTTTATGCAAAGTATATAATATGTATCTTGATATTATCCCGACTATAGTTAAATGAATATTATCTCAAACATATTACTGAATATCCTAGATGAATAGAATTAATTTATTTATAAATTTTGTTTAAAAAATTATAGTAAAGTTTTCAAATAGATTTCTGTTTTAATACTAAATTACTAAAATACTTAAATAAAAGTGTCAAACATCTATAATTCCTAATTATTTTGAGATAATTCTTGAACTAATAAAAATCAAGATTTTTGTCAAATTATTCAACTATAAAAATAGATAAATGGAACCTTATTATTGATTTTGTAATTGAAAATTATTAACCTATTTACTGTTAATTAATTAATATAATCTTTTTATTCAATCAATTAAAAGAATTTGAAATATGTATGTATATTAAATAATTTTGAAGTTTGTAACAGTGATTATATAACTTGCCAGAAAGGGAACAAAGCACCTGGAAAAGGTAGATTCCGCACAAGATTGATAATGAAAGACAAAAGTTTTCAAAGTAGGTTGCGGTGAATAAAAAAGAGCAAAAAGAGAATGAGAAAAAATGTAAAAGAAATAAAAGACAAAACGACAAAGGAAATGAAAAAGAGACAGAACATTTGTGAGCAAACGTAATGTATAAATTTCATTCTTTTGAAATTGTAAAATCAGTTTCTTGTAGCATAATTTCATTTTTTTATATTTATCTGTAAATATATGAACTATAAATATTTAAAAATATATAATCTTACAAATTCAATTTACTGATTCAATTTAATATTAGTTTTCCGCAGACTGCAGGATATCATTAAACAATTCAATAACAAATTTTATTATTCGTTAAAATACTTGTCGGTGCAACACAATCCAAGAAAGTCGTGCATCTACCTAAAATCCTTGCCACTTCCTTGACGACAAAGTGCCAATTTGGAACACGGCCATTAAACCGGTGGAAAAAGCACCGGTGGATGCAGCCCAACAAAAAGTTAAAAACGGGAAGACACTGCGATTAATTGTGTCTCATGCTCGAGCGACCTGCTCGATTGATTAATTGATATTGGAGTGAACACTCGTTCGAGAGATACCTTACGCGAAGAGGCGAGAGCTTAGAAGCTCTCGTGTTCTTTTCGCAAAGTCGGCCATTTCAGACTGGCCCGCAATTGGAAAAGACTGGCCTTCTCCATGTCAATTTTCTATGTTCTTCTGTACCTCGAGACGATTGTAACGACAACGCGGCGACTTGGAACATTACGTGAGAAAAATTGAAACGAGCAGAGAATGAAGGGAAAAGAATAGAGATACCATGTTGAACCAGTCGATGACGTAGCACTCAGACATGTTTGTATTCCCTTCAGAGCGATGCACTTAAATTAATAGAGTCACGAAAAATCGATAGAGCGTAATTAACTTCACGATGTGTTTACAAAGAATCGCGAAATAATATTATCGTGCACGATAAGCGCACGATAATAACGATGCAATGTATCCTACGACGACATTTTTATTCCGAGAGAAAATATTTCTTCAGCCGCCCGACAACGTAATTCAACGCTTTCGGCAAGCACTTAAGGTCGATTTTAAAGTCAAAGCAAGAGCGGATATTTTCCTTCCGGCACGGTTTCCTTCCTTCCATCTCGTTCCTGATCTTCTCGTCCACGCCACATAAAATTTACGTTTACACGTCAACATCGGCGCATGATGCTGCGGCATAATTAAAATCGCTTATACGTTTCGCCTTCATTAAACCCCAATCCCGACTTTTTTGCCGTAAAAAAGATTTCCGCTAACAACGTTTCCCAGTAATATCCAGGCTTCATCTACTCGTCTACTCGCTACATCATTAATTATAATTTACAATCTCATAACATGTATTCCAATAAATATTGCTAACTAAATTTTTAGTTAGGAAATTAGATATTTATATATAACTATATAATCTTAATGAAATTTCTTACAAGGGAAGCCTACACCCTCGGGGTCACCCGAGGTTTTGCTCAACTTTTGTAGGAATGTAGTATCGGTATAATAGCAATAAATAGTAAACGGAGACGATGCGACTCTCAAGCACTTACGAGAAATCGCGTTTGAAATGTGTTGAACGTTCCGTTACTACCATTACAGAAAAGATATTTTCAAGCGTCGATGTGGCGCGATGGACTAGGCGCAGCGCTAGTATAATAGTCCGATGGTCGCGAGTTCGCGTCCAACTGTGATTGATTTTACAATTTAAAAAATGAAATATTTCAAATGTGTAGAGAAACTACACTTATATCCAAACAAGAACTATTTGAGAGATAATATACATATTACATCGATGAGAGATGCCACTTACGGTATATCGATGTACAAAAAAAAATCTCTCGTGTAGAGATGTACAAGAATATTCTAAATATTTTTCTTTTAAAAATAAATAAAAAAAAGTTATGGAAACAGTTTTTGTTTGAATACAAATGTAGTTTCTCTACACATTTGAAACATTTCATTTTACCTCTACAGGTTTACTAATTAAAGAGAACGAAAAGTATATCCTAAAAAAGAGCCATAACCATCCAAGTAAGCCCTGATGTGATTGATATTTACAATTTAAAAAATGAAATGTTTCAAATGTGTAGAGAAACTACTTTATCCAACCAAGAAATATTTGATACGGTTTCTCGAAAAAATCCAGATGCAGCAGCACACATTAAATATAATGCTATCAGAAACCTATTGACTAAGGAAAAACATAAAATGTGTCCTCCATTTTCTTGTATTTACAGCATAAAAATGGAAACAAAAGAGAGGGCAGTTATGCGCTCTCAGTTTTTGAGGCTCTCCGATACTAGGCCGTCACTCTAGCACGGACCCACAGACGCCCCGACGACTGTTGACTGCTATACATATATTACTTCACTAGCTAGTCGAATAAAAAGAAGAAATTATTAATAGGTTAAGGGAAATGATCGCTATTGCAATCCTAATATAAATATTACTGTTACTGTTATCATTAATTTTTATTACTTTTGAAGTAGAGAAATAGACCGAATAATAAAGCAATAGAGTAGCTTTGATTGAACAAAATTAATTTTTGTTTAATCCTTTGTTTAATCCTAAAAATAAAAAAAGTGTTAAGAATTTAAACGCGTATCATAAAAATATTCTAAATATTTTTCTTTTAAAAATATGTAAAAAAAAATTATGAAAACAGTCTGACGCGAACTCGCGACCATCAGATCACTATTGCGACGCCTAGTCCGTCGCGCCACATCGACGCTTGAAAATATCTTTTCCGTAATGGTAGTAATGGAACGTTCAAAATTTCAAACGCGATTTCTCGTAAACGCTTGAGAATTGCATCGTCTCCGTTTACTATTTATTGCTATTATATCGATACTACATTCCTATAAAAGTTGAGCAAAGTCGGTGACCCCGAGGGTGTGGGCTTCTCTTGTTAGTAGAAATTATGTAATTATAAATAAAAAGGTGAGAAGCTATATATAATAATTATTATGCGATGCAGTACAGTTGATAGCTACTATTGATAAAATCTATCTATTGGATCCAAATGTTACAGAAACACGTGCAAGACATTTAAAGTAAAAATGTTATATGAGAAATACTATTTTTAAAGGAATATGTTTGAAAACTTACACAAAATCTTATCTATTTTTCAAAAACTAGATATACGGATAATATCAAGCGACAATCTTGATGATAAAGAGTACCTTTTACCTTTTCCTTCAACTTTAAACTTCGAAACGCAAAAACATGTAAAATTAAAACAATGAGAGTGTAACATAAAACTTACGTATCATTTATAATGCACCCTCGTACGATACTGTTACTCTATATAATGCATAAGAAGTATAATTTTATGCACCCCCTTGTAATGCGTGCCTGTATCATAATGCATGTAGTCCGGGGTGAAGTGTAAATGGATATTCCGAAAGGCAACAACGCGGAAGAGACAGTCGAAAAAGATAATTATGACTTGGGACAGTTTACCGTGCAACGAAGGCAAGAGGCAAAAGGCAATAATAAGATTTGCGGCAGGTTTCATCATCTGTGCATCAAACTTTTAGTAAATATTTGAAGGGTACATTAAATATATTTCCTCTAACATGGTGCTCGGGCCCTTTCTTTCTGACTTTACTTACGTTGCAATTTACTTACTTAGTTTGAAGTACCTCGAGTAATTGTAGCAAGGTATTTCAAAAAGTTTGTGGATCTTTCTCGGTATTTTTTAAATTATATTTATAGTGTTGCAAATAAGAATGTAAATAAAATTACGATCCATCGTGTTAAACATTTCATGCTTCATACTCCTTGATACTTGAAATGCATGTTGCAAACGGAACATGGAAACGAGAAGTTGTAAACAGCAATATTCATCATGAATTTACGTTTTCTTTACGGTGCATCGTAACTGAATACTGCAACGCGTGATGTATTCCGTGAGTTTGATAAATAATAAGAATATGAGGAAAACGAGTAAGAGCGGCGCCGCGACGACGTACGCGTGTCGGGGAGAAATTGAGACGGTCTTTCATCTCGGAATCGCATATTTGAATAGGTCGGAGAGCCATGATATGCTCGTTTATCTTCATGAACGCGAAGTGATAACAGTTTCATTCTTGCATGACCGCCACGTAGAATAACTATTTGCAAGCAGCGCGTAAAATTGATATGGATATGAAGTGCGAGGGAATAATTGTAGTGGTCGACTGGAGGCAGCTGTCAAACATTATAATTATCTAATTACGTGATAAAAGCCAAGTCCAAGTTAATTATATTCTTTGTTCAAAATTATATTCTTATTCGTCAAAAGCGACGCGCCATTTTAAATATAATTACATTTACGTAATATATATATATATATATAATATAAATATAATATATATAAATATATATAAAAAATAATATATAATATAAAATAATTTTTCTAAGATTTCTAGTATAGTATCTTAAATACTGATACAAAGTAAATGTGTGCTATGTTGAAATATAATACCTACGAGAGACAATAGATACATCAACGGTTCGCGTCTTTAGACACATCGACAAGTTATTGAAACAGTCGACGATGTCGAGTGAAGCTCAGTTTCACCTACATCGAAGAGAAAGAATGTACTGCGACTGCTCAATCTTCATGTCGGATTGAAAACGATACGCGTTTCGTACTCTTTCGTAAAGAAAAGTCGGGAAGGAAAGTTATAACGTCATCGAGAACTGAAATTAACGAAGAGGAGCAGCAGTAATCCTTGATTCTCGAGTGACACCCACGAGGGCTAATGTTGTTTGTCGTGGCTGATCTTCAACCTATCTCGCCTGCGCCAGAGACTACTGGATTGCTTTGAATGATCACACGATGATCGATGACTCGCCCTTACTGTCCATGAAGCACGATTTGACGGTTCGTGGAGAGACGAGAGATGACATAAATGGCCCTAGGGAGTACCGTGCTTATCTACGCGCATTAAATGCGTACCTATCGTCAAGAACTTCTCCCCACGTAGAGATGTGCCGTTGACCATGCTGAAGAGCCTTCATCAATTACATAGAAAGGAGCTTTTTTGTTGAAATATCTAAAACCTTATCTAAATCTGAAAATAATTATGTTCGTCCATCTAAATAATTATATTGGACATTTAAACTGATTGCTAGAATGCAAGAACTTTTTTAAAAAGCACTATCATCGTGCTCCTATACAATTATTTTGATTGTCCAACATAATTATTTTCAAATCTGGATTTGGTCTAATTTTCATATATTTCAGTAAAATCGTTTTTTCCATAAATTTATCCGACTTCAAATTATGTTCCTATTTTATATTTTGAATAGAAAATTTATAATAGAAACTATATTTAAATTCGCGAGATTGAATTCTTCTCATTATTTTATATTGTCGTATATGTTTAAACTATCGATTCTTCGACACAATAGATTGATGGTTTAAAACATTTCATAAATTTCTACGTAAAAGATGGAAAATATTTGAAGACATCAACAGATCTGTAAATAGAAAAAGATTACTCTCTGTCTATTTTTATGAAGGTACAGAATATTTCTTCATATTTCTGTCTTTATCAATGTTCGCGGGAATAGTAATTACAACTCTTAGCAGTTTCCATTTTCAACGGAAAATAATATTTAGGAAATGCAATATTTACAAAGCCTGTTGCGTCAAAGAATAGGATATTAAAAGAGAGATGCTTTGTACGCAATTTTATAATCAAAGCACTGTCATCTGTAATTTGTCATGCCGCTCCTCTCCGTCTCTCTCTTCCACTCCCTTTCCCAGCATCCCAATCCTGTCGTTCTACAATCGTGGTTTCTCTCATCTCACCACACTTTTTATTCCATGATTTGTAGATCACCCTGAATAAACTGATTTAATTATATCTCGCATACAATATACATCCACGCACCCACATACGCGCGCGAAATGCACAAAGGTTCGGGGATGAGGGCTCATCTGCATTTATGCGAAGCACCGAATGCGGTTTGACCACTGGCAAATATCGGTATTCGCGCAACGTTTCACGGCATGTCCGCGCGCAGCTATCTCAAATACAATTGGACGAATGGATTGAATCGCGCGATCTCTTGCGCGAGTCTTGTCGATCGTTCAAAGCGCTATTCGCGGGATAGTTACGTGAACGATGCACGCGCACGACGGCCGCTTAGGCCCGGTGCCCGGCGCCGAGATTGAAAAGTGTCGGATTCAATGGCATCGCTGATTGAAAAAAAAAAGAGGGAAAAAAACGCACGCACAGAGAGACGCATTCTCGCGCGCACACACACGCAGGAGACAGAGACTTGCGTGGGCGTATAACGTGAATCAATACGCACAGAAAGAGAAGAAGAGGGAGAGAAAGAGAGAGAAACAGGGTGGAGGAGGGGAGGGAGGGAGGCAGATTTATTTTAAATATACATTCCAATGAAACATACGCGACAGAACCGCGTAGTGCGTGAGAAAATGTCTTACCGCGCTTTAATTAATTACACCTGGTTTCGGTTTTAATGGGAATCAACCGGCGTACCGCTTTTATGTCAAAATGTTTCGTTAATTAAATACCCAGTTTTAACGGAAACTTGTCGTATGAGATAATATCTCGCGGATGTGAAATTTACACAAACTTTTGCAGATGATATTCGATATTAGCGATTAATTGTCAGGCGTAAATAGAAGGTAAAACAGATGAAAACGATCAGCTGAGGGATATTATTAAAAGTATCATTTATATCACATATGTATCTTTTCGAATATAAAAAAGAGATGAAATTTTTTTAACCCGTTCTAACTTTATGAGAAACTATGAAATTTCATGTCTCTCCTTTGGCTTGTTCAACAGGATATTGCATTAATATATTCAGTATCACTGAAATAGTATTCTCATAACAGAAGCAAGTGTAGGCGCATGAAGAATAAAAGAGAAAGAAAGAGGCGCTATTTTAAAGGGGCTTTAAAGGGTCTTTGAATCTTTCAAATACTTTCGAAAGATCCAAATAGCACGTATAATAAAATTTCGAGGCGCGCGATGCAATTAAAAGAGTAAGTGCTCTTATACGCGGCCGAAAGTCACTTTTATTTAATGAAATCATTCGCGTATGTGGGCCGTAGTTACTTGAGAACCGCATCGCTCGATTATTACTCCCTCCGAAATTCCAAGCCACTTCCGACAGTCGTTCTTACATCTTACAAAATCCGCTTTGCATCTCATTTTCGTACAAAAGCCGCGCGGGTGCACCAGCCAAATCCCATTCGTATAATCACCTTGTGCACCGAAATTACGAGTCTTCAAGCTAGTTTCGTGCGTAATATGTTTACCGTGGTCGCGATGGACGAATCACCGGCGGCGTTGGCATTGTTTTGCGTGATATAACGAGTTCCTTCTACACGAGGAAAAATACAGCGCGGCGTTACCTCAAGATGTTAATTATTACGAACGTTAATTGAGCGCGATGAGATGCGCGATCGTACTCTCTTCGCGTCGATCGAGAATGCTTTCCGAAGCGCTCGTGCCGAATGAAGCGAAACAATAAGTGGGAGATCGAGAAAATTGAATTGCATGCAACGACTGTTAGGAGAGATATTGCGAGCGGACGAGAAGAGAGTCCTCCACGAAATTATACATCAATAATTGATACGTCATTGACTTTTGAGATTCGCGTTTAGCAAATTCTTTCTCTCCGAATGCACAACCAATATTTTTCACCCAGGTATTTCAGAATTGGAGATATCGGAGATTTTTAAATCGCATATGAGCCGTGCTGCGCGTAAAATTAAGCGGCGCGACGATCAATAAGTGTTACGGCTTATCGTTCAATCATTATTCGATCGCGTGATAACGAAACACTCCAAAAGTTGTTCTAGTCAGTTGGAGTGTGTACTTTGCTGGAAATATATACACACACATGTGACGTACTCTGTGTGTATCGCTATATCGCCTGATCTATACTTTCTTTCTATGTGCTACACGTATGTCTATGTGACGTAAAACGAACGCATGCAAAACTCAGCTCGCGCGGTCAGTGTCGACTTTAATAAGCCCCATTGACATTCAACTGACGCGTCCTCGTCTCTTTAAACCCACTTTCTCTGCCGTGTAGCCCTCTTTTCTCGCTTCTACCGAGCGAATAACCAAAGCCGCACTTTGACCGTCTCTCTCGACCGACAATCGTTTCCGGTACAAACAGGCTTAATTGCGGACTGTCGCAATTCCGGAGAACCACTACTCGTAACTCGTATAATCCATTTGCCTGCAAAAAGGGGTTATTAAATCGCGACTGGATGATGGATAATCCCTCGGCTGGGGCTTTCGTACGAGATGCATCAACGATTCCAGGACTCCAATTTTGCGATTCGTATTCACTGTCCGGTTGTTTGACATTATTTGACATGTCGGAAATACGATATATGAGGTTAGATAGAGATTTTCTTGTAGTAAATAAAATATCAATTTATGTAATCAATTTACTATGTAAAATATATCAGATGTTATACTATGTAAAATATACGTAAAAAAGTTTTGTTAAAGATTTTGTAAGTAAAATTCGTTAGTATATTTGTAATATAATTAGCAATGCTATATACCAAAAAATAATTTTTACTCTTTTATTTGATATATTGCAAATATAATATACAGGATTAAAGATTTTTTGTAAAATATTATTTTACTAAATATTATACATAAAATACGCATAATTATTTTGCCAAAGATTGTGTGTAAGATTCGTTGTTATATTTGTGGTACGCTAATTCTATGAAAAAGTGATTTCTATCTCTATTCAGGTAGAGCGATCGTTCTGCAGATGGCATCGCAACGAACAAGTTAATCAAGCAAGGCTTGAGTTATAGCAAAGGTTCTTGTTGCGCTTCTCTGAAATTTACCCCGTTGTTGCATATATATGTCTGGTACGCGCGTATTCGCGATTTATTACCTCTGAAAAAGTGCAGTCCAAAGTAATGGCTTTACTAGTTCTTTATGATCTAAGCTGAATTGTAAAGCTGATAAAATTAATATTTAGAAAAACTAGTTTAATACGCATTGTTGTTCATACGATTTGTAACAGCCCGCATTTTCATGATATAGCCGCGAATATTTCGCTAAAAATTTTTTATTTCATATATTAGAATAAGATTTTTTTTAACTCCTTACATCATACGGAAAGATTATTATTACGTCTCGCCATCGTTTAGTTGACCAACATTAATTATGTATGCGTTTCTGTAACGTAATAAGCATTTACTACCTCTGAATAATTGTCTTTGAAAAATATGCAATATTTTGAAAAATATGCTCTCAACAATATGCAATTATCAGGTGATCTGTATAATTACCCGTCATTTACATGGTAATTCAGCGACTAATAGAATTCATGCGTTGCATCGCCGCGTTTGACTCGACGATAATGAACTTTACCACCAGCTTGCATGTTGGATGGAGGCTTGGCGATCGCTAATAAACGCGATATTTCATTCGGCGAATCGCGCGCTAGTTATCATCGATTAAATTTGTCACAAATTGCCGCTGCAGAATCGTTTGAAAATTCAACAATGTTGTTATATTCACGCAAAATAATTCGGCATATCAATTTGTTGCTCGAACTCTCGATCGTGCTATTACACTTTTTATTTTACCACGAAAGCATGATGCTAATTTTCCCATGCGAATATAAACGTGATCTCGAGCACCTCGTTAATTATGCGTTAGAGATTGAAAGTCCAAGGGCCTGAGGCTGTTCGATGAATGCTAATCATCGCAATCTCATGGAACAATACTACCGACAGTATATCACGTCCGACAAATTTTCACCGGATAAAAGCGTTGTTTGCTCTCGCAAAAATTGCGCGCCCATGGAAATAATAATTGTGGTGCAGCGCGGTCGCGTGAATTTGAACAAATTTTCAAAATCGACGCGCCCGTAGTCTTGCCGGTCTATTAAACAATTCACAAGCAGACCAATAATTGTTTACCAGCTACGTGACACCGATTGCAATTCGATACCGAGTCGTTAATGACGAGATTAGTGCGATTGAGGCGAATTCTTCCGTTAACGATTGAATTATTCAACATGGAGCGAGCGCTAATAATATTTGTCATATATGAGAATGTTAAAATATCTAAATTATAATATATAAACTTTGATGTTATTTTAATATTTAGATATTATATAAATAAATATGGATATACACACTTCTAATTTAAAAACTATTATAGTTCCGGCATTTTCGTGTTAGGATTTTCGTTTCAAAATGACCTCAGAAACCTGCCATTGAGTCATACGGCAGGGACACTATATATATATATATATATATATACATATATATAT
>VBVR01005033.1:0-13067 GCA_011638315.1 Tetramorium parvispinum | reverse complement strand
TATATATATATATATATATATACGTATATATACAATATTGTATATGTATATAATACATTAATATAGAACTCTTAACTGCGACATTAATATAGAACTCTTTCAAAATGTGGTATATGTATATCATAGTGACGCACGATATTCTAACTACTAATTGTGATTTTATGGAACTTGAATCAAAAGCATAAATACTTCGTTATAATACTTTCTAGAATACTTCGCAAATTTCTATAATTTGTATTTTTTATATTTAAATCAAATTTATAATATTTATGTTATTTAACTCGCAGAATAGAAATATTTACAAAACATTACTGTTATTCGCAAAATATTTTTAGCAGAATCGCGTATAATCTTGGTAATATATCCCTATTATCTACTTAATTAGTCATTTCTCAAATGCCAAAACTCTCTCTAAGATAACGATAGACACCGTATAAGTCGCGTAAATTACTTATTAAATAAGTTGAATATATGCCAAATGTTTGTTGGTCGATTGAATTTCCAACGACGACCGTTCCGATATATTGACTATAATCAACTTTTAGAGAAAGACGATAACATGTAAACATATAGCATTTATAAATTGTATCACAATGTCGTGATCTCATTTTAGATATATAATATAAATTATTATATATTAACGATTGCACACTTTGGAATGTAGATGTAACATCTAGTTGGTTAAATAATTATACTTTGTATAATTTCTACATATTAAAACTTGAAATCTATAAATCTAAACATGTAAACAAAATATTTTATTTGAATTATATAATTACTCATAAATATACAGCTATTAAACAAATAGTATAATATTTTAAGTAAAATAAAAGTATAAAAGTTTAAAAAGATAATAAATAACATTTTCGAATTTGAAATAAATTATGATGAATATATATCTGAGATGTGCGTAATTCAGATGCAAGATATTATATGAAGTAATATAACAAATTTTTGTAATTTACTTTTGTGCAACACATTAATAATGATAGTTGAGAATTTTTAACATTAATACACGAAAAATGAGCAATATAAATAGACAATCTATATAAAATATACGATTATATTTATATGTACATAACATTTTGTTCAATTTTCGTATTTCTGTTATTAGTGTTGCGTAAGCTTAAGATTATTAAGATGTAATCGTCATTATATGTGTGTCAGTAATACAGAATAATTTATATTATATATATATTTATACATACATTATACTAGAATGACAGTAGACAGATTAAAAGTTAATCTATAATAATGAGAGAGAGAGAGAAAATGGATTATATCATAATTTTATTGTTCTTCTAAGTTAAAAGATTAATTATAATTTAAAATACAGGTAATAAAATTCAAGATTCCAAAGTGTAGAGACTCATAGAGACATTGTAATAGCATCATCTTTAATTATTATATCGCAAATATCTTGTTATGTATTCAAATGAAGTATTAGCGATTATTAGTTAGCCAAGTATTACATATTGCGATAATCATTTAATTTATCTTTACAACGTTATTTCGACTTGTATTGTGCAATCATTGACGCATGTTTTGCTTACATAATGTTGTGCCAATATAGCGCAGTTTGAATCTTTTGCATAACACGATAATAAAAATCAATCTAGAGAAAGATTTAAACATGTACATATATGATTGCATACGTACTCTAATTATGAATATTTTCTACGTTGGATATTTCGTTTCATGTAAAGAGTAAAAATATTATTGTTAATCTTTGAAACATTTTAGGATAATCTGTAATATAAAAGAGAAAAAGAAACTCAGTTATAACTGAAAGCAAAACATTGCTGTAATTATTTATTTTAAATCTGATTACAACAGATATATCTCTGACTTTCCTAATAAGACCATATCATCGTTTTTTAACTTTCTTGCGATAACAATGCGGTAACAATTATTACGACGAAAATAAATGACAGTCGGTATACTTCTCTTCGCATTCGTCGCCGTTTCTTTCAAATTCCTCTTTAGACGGTAACCACGCAATCATTCGATGCATGTAATCTTGCGATTTATTATTGAGAGAAGTTTGCACTGCTTTTATGATCGGAGATGATTTGCATAATAATAATCGAATGCAAGCGGAATCAGAACCAGTCATTCTCGCTATCAACTGATCCGATAGATTTGGATTCCTTGCTTGATTAACTAAAGATCGAATCTATTAAACACACAATTAAAAAATTATACACTTTATGTGAAGATATTTTAATTACAAATAGGGCTACATGTCAATTATATCTATGTGCATATAATCAAGATTAAATTAAATTAAATTAACAAAATTAAAATACACTAATGTGACTATTTTAATCTTATATCAATTTTACATAATTTTCTTATTCGTTATTTTAATCAAAATTGAAAATTTTACCCTCTTACGTTGTTACAATATTTCTTTGCGTTGTTATTAATATTTCATATTTGTAACAACTTACATTTTCATTTTTATTTTCCAAAGTAAATTTTAGAGGATCCCAAGTCAGTTTATCGTCATCCATATCTCTGGCGATACTGTCTTGCGATGATTTCAATCCAAAGAGCGTACTTATCTGTTGAAAGAAATAACTACAAATTACGTTTTTTTTTTAGTTTTCATAATAATAAATAATAAATAAAAGAAATGTGTCACTATTGTGTGTATACCTACATATAATTTAAATAATTTATAATATATACATTTGACTAATATACTTAACATCTGTGCAAGAAATACAACACTATTGACTGCGATTGCTGCGACTTTTTGCGAATCAAACCCAATAAGTCGAAAGAAAGCCGAAACGAAATTTGAAGGACCAAACGGTTGCTGTTTTTCATCGTTTCCATCTTCTCCTCGTTTTTGTTTTTGCTTATGACCTAAACTCTTAGATACCAGATCTGCAATATCTTTTGCCGTTTCTAAATAATTACTCGCATACTGTAAGCCTGCTTTTATCTTATCCAGAACATCTGAGATTAAAAGTATAGGATTGCTCTTACAACGATTCCTTTTAGTAAGTAAATATCAAATTTATAATACTATTATATTTGTTATTACATTTATAAGGCTCAATTCCTCAGAAGAAAAATTAACTCACCTTCGGTTTTTGTGAGTTGCACTTTGTCGAATATAGTTATCCAAAGGACACAAAAGAAAAAACATAAGATCCTAGACATTTCGTCGAATCAAACTGTTCAGCAATACTGAGACTACTACCTGAAACTAAAGGATCTTTGTAAAACATTTTATAACGGATGTTTTGCGTTAATTATGCATTTATTTCTATTCCGTTGCCTCTCCGACAAAATCCCCGTTGAGATTGTCACTCTTCTTGCTTTGTCAGCCAAGCGCAAGAAAACGGCATCCGTGTTTCGCAGCACCATTTAGTCGCGTTCCTGTTAGAAGCCAGTGAAAAAGTTGACTAGAGTGACAAAGGTGTTGGAAGTAACATTTCAAATTTATTCAATTGTTATCATCATCGCGATTGAAAAATCTTTATGGAAAGTGTTTAATGTTACTGTATTTAAAATTACTTAACTGTTAGACAATTAGAATATTAAAATATTTAAAACAATTTGAATATTTAATTAAAAAGTGTCTATTTTTTCTAATCTATTTAAAGTAAGTTAATAAAATACCAATTATTATAACTATATATATATATATATATATATATATACACGTAAATATGTTGTTATGATAAAAACTAAAGTGTAAATACACATATTTATATATTAATAACTATAAATTTTACAATACTTAGCTATGTATTGCGGTCTGTTAATATTTTGTGCATTTTGCACTGTAAAAATAACATCTGGAGATCACTCGTCTTTATATTTGAATGAGATTCGCAGTTTAAGCGAATTGCCAATGGATAAACTGATTCATATAAAATATTCCCTCGCAAATAATAATGGTAAAATTATTACAAATCTTTCATTAAACACGTTATATAATTATCAAAAAAATCAAAGCATCATTTTAAGATAATACATACATAATATATGAAAAGCTTACACATACGTGTAAGATGTAATAATAACAATTGTCTATATTTCTATATTATTTATAGGTATTACTAACGAAAATGAAAATGAAAACATCGACATGTCCAGTAGAACATTACCGTTGACACTACCAATGGCTTTGCCAATGACATTGAAGAGAAATAACAAAAAACCTATAAGACGATATGAAGAACACTATGATGAAAAGGGCAAAGACACGAAGATTTCAAAAATCTTTCAGCTGGCAGTAACTGCACTCTCTTTTCTCGCATTTGGTGGTTATCTCCTTACACTCATAATTACAGCGATTCGTCGCAATACACCCAACGGAAACGGAAATGTCCTCATATTTTCGGTAACATTACGTTATTATTAAATTTTTTTAATTAAACAATGATTATTAATTTTTACTATGTTACTTTTTCGGTTAAATATATAACTATTAGACAAGTCAATTTTTTATCATTAAATTATTATTCTATTGTATCTTTTCATCTTTTTACGATATCTTTTTACCCTTTTTATAATTTAATCAAACCACGTATCAAATATAAAAAATTAATATATGCTCTTATTGTAAAAACAAAATATTTTAAACGAATATTAGCAGTTTAACTGTATATACTAACAATTTTTCAGAAAAACCTATTGATTCTTAAAATATAATGATCAGTTCATTCATTTAATCATGTTGTCTAATATTTGTTTAAAATATTTTAATTCACAATGAGAGTACATATTAATTTTTTATTATTACACATATGTAGTTTCATTAAGCAAACAATTATTAATTATTTTTTTTTAGAACCTGCAAAGTCTACAGAAACTAAATCGTCCTAAACGGAATATTTTAATATTTGATTCACTGGAGAATAATTTTGAAACAGACAAACTCTATGAAGGAATGCTTATGCTTTCTAGAAGTTACGCCTTGTACAATTGATCACAAATCGTAAAACGCTACATTTTATAAAATTTTATTATTTATTCATAATTATATTAGCAAATCAGAAATTATTTAATCAACATAGCCTATGCAGCTGTATAATGAATAAATATTTTAAGAATAAAAGAATGCAAAAAGAAGATTCTAAATGTAGACAAATTATTTTTAGAACAAATAAAATTAATAAAATATTATTTTTAATTAATTCTTAAACTAATTATTTTCAATATAGCGCTAAAGCCGTATGAGATATTGTGATAGAATTCCAATGCGAATGAATAGAATAGAAATACCGAATTGTACTATTAGATCTTTGAAGAAAATTTTTTTTTATAACTTTACAGTGTGACTTAAAACTATGATGTCGATCGATTAACTCCATTCTAGAAGTACTTATCACGCAAATCCGCAGGCTCTCGAAAATCCTAAAACCTAATAAAATCGAATAGAAGATCGTGCTGTGTACATATCTCGAAGAATATTCTTGGCGTGTAGGTAGCGAGAGGCAGCTTCAAACATGGCTCTTCAAATAAACATCTAAGTGGCTGTGTACTCCGCAGACCTACATGTAAAGATAACCATATGGCTCTTGCAAAGATATCATCGGCCACACATGCATCTCTATACCATTGTTTCACCGATATATGCGAATTCTTGTATATGCAAAACTCTTCGAAATCCAATCCGTTTTTCATTACATGACGTTCATGTCCGAAAGTAGCAATTATAAAACGTAACGTGTAACATCTACCATATTGTTATAATTATTTAAAATTTACCCACATTTAACATTCACGTTAATTAACCGAACTGAATATGATATTTTTAAAAGAATTGTATCAAACTAACAATAAGACATATTTAAATACGTTTAACAATAGATTTAAACTTAGAAGAGATTAACAATGTTAAATATGTTTAACAATTTTACTATTAGTGTAAAAAAATTATCGGGTAAAATATTAAAAATACAATAATATTAATCTTCTTTTTTAATTTTTGGAGAACTTTATATGAACAAATCTCGATATAAAAAAGATTTAAAATAATTTATATTTGAAAATAGCAAGATAAATATATAAATTGAAAGTATTAAAGATCAAATAATAAATATATACACATACATACACATGCGCACGCGCGCGAGAGAAAGACTTACTTTAAAATTAACGATTTAACATATGTATATTAAAGGTAATTTAATACTATTATCATTGTTATCATTATATACAGTTTTTCATCTTTTCGAAGCCTCTCTCACGAAGAAAATTACTTTAGTTTGACGTTTATATCTGCAGCATCCGACACATCATCTTGGTCAGACCAATCTTCTCGTAGTCCCGCCTACCAGTATTTTCGTGGACCAATCCAGTTAATCCAGCTAAATCACAACTGGCGGTGGTGATTTTTTCAGTCAAAAATTTCTTACATGGTAGAGTCTCATTCACTCATTCACGCTGTTCGCTTTTACGCTGTTCAGCAGTTCCCTCAAATCTTTTCTGCAAAAGTGATTCCCCATTAATTCAGACTTCATTCTTATTTCTATTAAACTTAATTTAACATAATTATGTGCATTTAAATATAGTGTCATAAAGAGTGATTAAAACAAGTGAATTAATAAAGTGAAATAATTATATAAATTCGCGAATATTACCAGCATTTATTGTATATTGTTTTTAAAAATAATTTTCTATGTAAATTTAAATTTTTTTATAAACAGATACGTGTATAAAATAAGAACGCGGATTTTCAAATGTCATTAACACAAATGTATTAATTTGTTATAAATTCGTAGAGAAAAATGATGAACGATATTAATAACATTCTCATCATGAATAACGCTACGTGTTCTAGACAATTAAAATTTGGCATGGATCGCATATTATCAAATGAAATTTGCACAAGAAAAACAGGTAAACAAATTAATAGCATTTGAAAATTATTACAAAAATAATTTATAATATAGAATTTTTTACTTCCATGTATAATCTCTCATAACTGATAACTTATAATTTATTACACAAATCTTTTCAGGTAACTTATTTGGATAACAGGATGTCTCCTTTTCAAATAAAATCTATTAATTTAATGAAATTTATATGTATTAATTTTTTCTTAAATGTAGTTTTAAATAAAGATTATAATTTTTAATTTTAACATTTCTCTTTAACAATAATAAAACTCTTTACTATTATGCAATGTATATATTGTTCTTTACACACATACACACACACAAAAGTTTTAATTTACGAAATCGATGTGTTGGTAGATATTCTTAAGCCACTTCCAATACAACTTCCGCCAATGCGTTGTCCCTGCATCGAGAATTGCGAGCGATGCGAAAATGTCAGAACTTGCATTTCATTTCCGCATGCCCATTCGTCATTATCTGAGGACATTACATCTACGTCTTATACCGGTCTGATGGAGAGTTTAGGATCTTTATATCGGCCAGCGCCGTTACGTCCCGTACCAAGAGGTAATCATACTAAAGTAAATTTTTAATTTTTCTTAATTTACTCAAAATTTTTGCATTAGAATTGCATTAATATTTAATACTACACAATGTGTTCTAGAACTATAAAGTATTTTTATAATCGTAAAGAAAACGATCTTTTCTCATTGGAAATCTAGTTAGAATCATTCAAATTATTTAAATTATTTATCGCATCTTTTTGACATTTAAAATTGTTACGAATTTGCAATTTAACTTTTGTGAGTTCTATTAAAATAAAGTCTAATTGAAATTATAATTAAAAATATAACTTTATTATAAGGTTCGCCTTTTGAGGCTTAGCTTATCAGACACCATTAGACTAATCAAATTTGAATATCGAGTAGAATTTTTCTGTAAGGATTCATTTTTTAAGAATATCTTAAAAAGACTCTTGTGACTGTCGCAGGTTACATCATTGACAAATGTTACCATATGGACACACTGTCTTGTCCCTCTGATATTCAGGAGCAAGTAGAACAAAATATTTACATATCAGTGTGTTCACGTGTTTCCTGTCTGTGTTTAAACGACATCTTAAGTGCCACCAAACGTTTATACACGGTATAAACAGCGGTTTCGATGCATATTTTCTCGGTTGGCTAAAATTTAGTAACATCCATATTTTTTATTTAAGAGACATTATTAGAGATTATTTCTTTTCTCTTTCTCTCTTCTTCTCTACCCCCTCCCCTCTTCGCTATACGTACAATTAATAATATACACACATAAACTTTGACATAAGAGATTAAAATTAAAATATTTAAAATATATATTTAAACAATATGTATATATACGTGCATATGTTTATATATATGTATCTGTTTTTCTTCTAGCAATTATATTAATTATATAAAACTAATTATTCATGTTTTTAGCAAATTATAAATCAATTTTCGAGTTATTACAAATTTGGTAATTATTAAAAATCCTTTTTATTATGCTATTATTATGCTATTTCTTCCTCTATTTTTACGTAATATTAATGTATAAAGTGTTTTATTAATTCTTTGCAAAATTCAAAATTAAATGTAGCAAAATCTATAAATTAGAAATATACAGGATTAGATATCAACGCGGAAACCCCAAAATAACTGTGATGTTAAAGTTATCCGTTCGAACTTGTACGAAGATTCGGTTTGAGTGGGAGTACCACACTGTTTAAATACGTTTAAATACGTACAGATGTTGTGTACTTTCGTACGATCGTAAATCAGTCCGAAGTACCCCATCTCTGGGGTTTCTTCGGATTTGATGTTCGGATTTGGTGTCTTCGGAATTAATAAGAGATGTATGTAGAACTGAGAGACTCATCGTAACTTTGTAATTGTAATTGTATCGTAATTGTAAGAGTAACATTTATCTCTCATGTTGTTTCTTTATCTCCGTTTAATTTATAAAAAATTCGTAAATTCTTTTCTTTGTATTTAGTCTTTTCGAAATAAATCCTCTTGAAACAAATTTTTTAATGTATTTCTAATAAACATATTTTTAATGAAATTTTTTGAATATTATCAAATCCACATCTAATGAAGATTTAAAAGTATTAAAATTTAAGTTGTATACTGTATTATCAGAATTATTACATCACGATATATAAAATTTTGAAAAGTTTATTAGGAAACAAATTGAGATAATATTCATTTTTCAGCACTTATTTCATCTTCCTCGACAGTGAACTCTTCAGAAACAAACACACGAAGAAAAAGATCGTGGTCCAGAGCCGTCTTTAGCTCTCTACAGCGGAAAGGTTTGGAAAGAAGATTCTCTCTACAGAAATACATCACAAAACCAGACAGGCGACAGTTGGCAGCAACTTTAGGTTTAACCGATGCACAGGTTATACGATTTATTAAGTAAAATCTGATATGTCAACATCTGTGTCCTGTAAAATGAAGAAAATTCAATATTTGCTATTGCATGGACAGTTTTAAGACAGTAATATTAATAATAAGAAGAATCATTTTCGTGTTAAATTCTCTTTTACTTCATTATAGGTCAAAGTTTGGTTTCAAAATCGTCGGATGAAATGGCGACATACGAGAGAGAGCGAAAATGTTGCGCTGACCGGTCCAGATTCAACGCAAAAAGATTTTCCGCAAAAATTAGTTAAATCCGTCACCAATGATACAATGCAACAACAAGAAGAAGAAGATATAGAAATTGATTAAATTTGTAGATTTATGAAATTTTCACATATAAAGTAAAAAATAATTTTATTTTAAAATAAAATTATACCCATAAGCATTTATCAAAAGTTTGAGAATTATATTACGAGATGACAATATAATTATATGTATAATATATAAATATATACAAATAGTACCGATGTAGTTAATGTGTGCAATAATGTGTATCCATTTCTTAAAAGAGAAAATACTGCATTTAATTTTGTAAATAACAAAATTAAATACTGTTAAAATAACTCATCAGTACATACAATAGTAAACTATTAAATACGAATGGTCTACTAAAATAATAAGTAATTATATATATATATATATATATATATATAGGTATATCGAAATGAATTTATCATTAATACGATTTTCTGTTTTTTCGATATGACGATTCCGTGGCAACGATTTTGTTATTTCCTTTCTAATTAGTGTAAACATATGTAACTCGATCGTAATTACATAGCAATATTTGGCGATTGCTTTAGACTCTCTAAACTATATTTACTAGCAGGTATGAACAAAAATTGAAATTTCTACCAACACGTTATACATGTAATGTGTTATACATATATTAAAATAACTTGTATCTGTGTTCGTAAACAATCTTACATATAAATATTTAACTGCATTTTATATTTAGGGTGTAGGAGTGGGTTTTAATGCTGAAATAATATAATTTCAAGGCAAAATGATACGTTGCTCAATGCAGTCCATTTTTGTTGCTCGAGATCTTTCATTGCAAACGTATGGAAAATGTCTCTATCGCTCGGCGATGAAACTGGCAGATACATTAGCAACTACTGAGGAAAGGAAATGTGTGCCAGTCAATTCCAATGACATAATAAGTAAGAAAAATAGTACTTAATTATTATATATAATCACTTATTTAATAATTTTCAAATAAAGATCAAGTGACATAAAATAAATAAACTAAGTCATTACAAATTTTAATATTTTATCATAGTTTTAATATATCAATGGCAATACTAATGCTATACCTCAAATTTTTCTAATTTAGCCGCCTCTGTGACGCAATCACATGCAATTCCGACGATTAATGCAACTGTGACGTCAACAAAGATGACGATGCCATTACTAGAAACGACAAATTCTGAGACAGTCACGAAAAGCTTTAAAATTCCCATATCCAAAGTTGTGCCACATGTTCGTGGGGAAAAAGCATCATTACCATTTGAAGAAATCCCTGGCCCAATGATTCTGAAATTATGGGAAAAGTATTGGAGATATGTGCCACTTCTGGGTACGCAACTGTTTTACAGTCTGCTAATAAGCAGGCTTATCCAGGGTACGATCCCTTCAAATTCAATTGCTTGAAATTCGAAGGGATGTTTTGTTTCTTAAAATCAATTTCGAAGAAACAAAGATATAAGAGACAAAAATTTCACTTTGTGCTTGTACATAATAATGTATGTAGAATTTAAATTAATTTTGATTTTTCTTTTTTTCAAATTTTGAACAAATTGCTTCCTGACGTTTAAAAAAATAGATAAAATATACAAAATGTATAAAAAGTTTCTAAAGATTGTAGATGCATTTGTATGTATATAAATAAGTTACACATTTATATGTTTACTATAGTACAATAAGATAAAAATTTTAAGAACTACATTTCTATGTAAAATATTATGAAAAAACAAATTGTCATTATATAATAAAATATAGCATATGTACAGAATAATCTTTGATATTTAAGAAAGTAAAGAAATATCAATGTAATAAATACTTTTTTAGAATAATTAATGTAATCAATTAATGAAAATGATTAAAGAAGAATTAATGTCAAAGAATTATATAAAAGAAAATTTACACCTTACTCTGCTGTTAATCAGTTATTAGTATATATTAATATCAATTAAGAATAATTTAATGTGTTATATTACAGGACGATTATCCTGGAATCGCAACGTTACGCCAATTAAGTACTTGTTTGATGAATATGGATGTATCGTGCGGATTAACGGACCGATTGTAAATGATATAATTATGATTCACAGGTGAGAGATAACACAACTTTCATGTTTCTCCCCGACAACTAATTCATCAATCATTCTAGGCCTGAGCACATAGCAGAAGTTTTCAATCAGGAAAACGAGTCACCTATTCGTAGTGGTATCGACATCCTTCAACATTACCGCCTTAATCATCACAAATATCGTTCTGCCGGAGCATTTTCTCTGTAAGCGAATTGATTATGAAAAGAAATTTAACACATTCATTAGGATATATGAAAAATAATAAATTCAAGTTGTACAAGAGGATACAATAATTTAGATTGATGTCCTAAAGAAATATCTATTTCTAAATAAGACAACATCTACAAATATTTATTCATGCTTCGTCTATATAAAAGCTTTAAATATATAAAGAACTACGAACTTGTAAAGATATAGCTTATATTTGGAAAAATTTATATTTGCACTTATATATTAATCGTTTTGCATAATATATATGACTATCTTTTTTTTTAAATATATTTAACAGGTCTTGTTATTTTTTGTATGTATATTATATAAAACATTTAGTAATGCAATCATTTGATAATAAATTTTATGAAATACTAGACAAGGTGTAGAATGGCTGGAAGTGAAGAGGAAAGTTGATCAGCCGTTACATGAAACTATTTCCGATTATATTGGAAAATTGAATTCAGTGTGTGATGAATTTATTAATAGAATTCGTAACATACGCAACCGCCAAGATGAGGTATGTGAAGTCAATAAACGGTAAATCATTAATACTGTACAATAATATACTATACAATTGTTTTAAATTTAATCTATATTTTATTCTATATAAATAAGATAATTCAAAATGGGACAATATTTTATATGTATATGGAAGCACAAACTCAGGCCTCACAAAATTAAAATGAGCAAATTATAGTAGAAACGTAACAAATATATTTCATTATGCAACTAAATGCAAATGTATAACGCATAATTTAAGAAGTTCAGTTAATATTTGAACAATAGGTGCCAGCAAATTTTCATCGTGAACTCACCGCATGGGGTATGGAATGTTTCTACATGACAATGTTTAACAAACACTGTGGTTTTCTTGATTCTACCTCAAATTCAGGCTCCGAGGTCACAAAAATTATTAATGCGTTAATCACAGCTCATACATATATGAGTCGCTGCGAAACTGGATTTCAGGTGTGGAGATTCTTTGAAACTCCATTCGCCAAAAAGCTTTATGCAGCTTGCGACGTCCTAGACGAGTAAGTCAACAGAATTTAGCTGCTTCAATAAAGAACTCACTTTAACACTTACCACGTGCTTCTGTTTATATAACAAGTATGTGTGTGTATAATTTATTTGTCATTTATTTGATTGGATATTACTAATATAATATTTTTCAGCTTTTACATATACACACACATACATATATATATATATATATATATATATATATATAT
>VBVR01005032.1:0-13068 GCA_011638315.1 Tetramorium parvispinum | reverse complement strand
TTTAAATTTAAATATATATATATATATATATAAAATATATCTATTATTGTATAATAATTATTAAAAATACAAATTTTCTGTGAAAGTAATATTACATAACATGCGCTTTCTAATCGGAGCGAAATGATTCGATACAGCCGTATTCAGTACCGCGTTTTTCAACGTTGTCCCGCTAGCAGCATTCGCCTTCACGCTTAATTATCCACGCAACACAACGTGGCCGACTTTCGTAAATAAAATTTCCCGCGAGGGATTTACTCGCTTAGCCTCGGAGAGTAGCCGTCCATTGCAATTAGACTTTTTTACTGCCGACGTGTGTTCGCGGACCTTTTAAATTTCACGTAGACCGCGTAAATCACGGAGGCAAGCTCGACAGGCGGGTTAACGCCGAGAGTCACGCCGTGTCGCGCCGGTAAATTTGCGGGTTGAGCCTGCTCGACGAGTCATCGTGCTCATTAAAAACCGATCCAATTTGTCTTGACAACCGCAAGGATCCCAGTGAGAGCAACCTAGTCGAAACTTCGACTAGGCGTCGTTTCTCGACGCTCCGGGCGCGATCGAACCTGGGTCTTATTGTGCCAACTTTGCCCGTCGCTCGATTAGACTTACGAACTTATGTTCGATAATAATTGAAGGCACGTACAAGAAGCAGGATGCACCTGCGTCACGAGTTGTTCCTCGAATAATGGGAACAGACAACATTTCTCGGTTTTGGCGAAGATATTTCGTATGCATAATAAACGGAAGTGAGCACGTTTAGAGATACAAATCTCTAACGTCCCTACGTTTGAAAGTGCTGAGAATCGGCACGATCTATTTAGAGCATTCTGAAATTTATACAACACAATAAAGAAATGGAGCACAGCGGATTTTATGGAGTAAATAAATTGAAGAAGAAAAAATCAGGTTATATACCCTCGTCCGTATTCGTGGATTATCCGTTAACTCATAACGAACAATATAGCGCGGGTGGCCGCCCCTTCTTTCAGCAAGACCTAATACCGTCTCCGGAAAGCTCTGACCTGGGAAGTAAGGGGTTATCTGACTCTCTCGGTCGAGTGCACTTCTCTCGGTCTGTATTGGATCTTCTTGAGCCCGGGCGACTTCGAGGGGGATAGGCGAAGAGCTTCACCTCTCGCAGGCTCCTCGACTATGACGAATTGCGAAAGTTTGGTGAAAAATTGGTCGAAGCCAGACAAGAGCCGGGGGTGTATTTTGTGCGTCGTACTTTGGTAGTCGACTATTCGTTCCTCCGGTTACTTTCATCTTGCTGGCCGACTTAACCCGTATTATTTAGCTCGCCTCAGCCTCTCCGCTCGTGTCCCTCTTTTTTTTCCGGGCTGCGCAAGGAAAGATTTTAAAATAACTCTGTGTCCCCGGGAGGAAAGTTTCCGTCGAGCTGACAAATGCGAGTATCGTGCGGCGGACGGCGTCGCGAGCTACGCGACTTGGCGCCGCGATTTGCGACACGCGAAACTGCGGTATTTAACTCCGCGGGCGGACATATTTCGCAGCGGTAATCCCGTGATTTGTATGCACGGCCTGAGAACACTCCGCGAAGCTCGCTGAGCCCGGGTATAGACGAGGTATATCAGTCGCAAACAGACTTCTCACCGTAAATGTAACGTGCAATACGCTCATGATAAGAACTTGCTTTGAAATCTTTTGCGTTGTATTAAATCAGTCACATAAATCTTTTCTACACTATGTTTTTCCTTGCGGAGTTGATTTTGCTTGATTTTGCAACACAAGGTATACAGAAGTTAATATTTTTTTTCTTCCTTTTTTTCCCTTTGATGTATTGGTTTTTTTTTATAGTTCTACAAACCATTTGAAAATTTAAAACATTTTTATCACAACTTTAGAGATTCAACACTCGTAAGTAATTTCGGGAATAATATCTTGTTACCGGATAATAAATTAAACGAGAATTGAATATTTCCTATTTGATTATTTTACTGACATTTCCATGATTGGTGTTGCAGTTACGACGCAAGAAGTCGGCAGTTTGGAAAAGCGAAATTGTGGAGCGCCCCACATTTCTGGGGCCCCCGAGCGTCTTTTCGTGCAAGCCCGCCGGCGCAGCTGACACTTCAGGACCTTCGACAAAGTGACGAGGGTGTCTATAGATGCAGGGTCGATTTCCGAAACTCGCCGACGAAAAACTTGAAAGTTAATCTCACCGTTATCGGTAAGTACAACGATATTACCGTTAATTAACGTGACAAGTTTCGTTATAATATATGTACATGAAAAGCATTTATGCAAAAAACAAAATAATCAAATATATAATATTGTATGTATGCATATTTTTCATACTAATTGATATTAATTTTGGCCTTCGCCACTGGATTCGTTTTATCTATTCTATGATTCTTGGAGTAATAGATGGATATTTCTTAAATCATAATATTATTCCATATCGAAAAATTATCGCAATTTACAATTCTGTGAAATAACTCGCCCGTAATTGCTATTGTAAATGCAAACAAAAGGCACGCATAGTAATTTTTCCATGGCGATTCATATCTTGAAAAATTGGCACAAAAAGATTTTTGATATGGTATTAATTTAAAGCAAAGTTAAACTTTCGCTAAATTCCTTTTTATACGATTATTTCTTGCACGCATTTCCAATTAGCCTCATAAGATAGTTTGCTTAGTGAGAAATTTTATTATTTCTGTTTAATAATTATTTATTAAATTGTATCTACTCAATTACTAAATGGTTTAAAAAATAACGATTAGATATTTATTTCGTTCGAAATATTTATCGTTCTCGAACATAATTCGGATATAAAAGACAAATTATGATATTGATAATATCCGTTAATATAATTGTCGATTCTGGAATGGACAGTTGACAATATGACAGCAATATGTGGAACAATCAGTCACGATAATATCACGACTTTTCGATAGATGAAAGGCTGGACAGGCAGTTTCCTCGTAGCAATGTAACCTACAAGATATTGATCCGATAGTTTTTATTTCGTGACATAACTTGATCTTTTCGCGGAAAACTAGTTCCCGCGGTTCGCTAAAAAAGAAACAAAGTTCCCATTTTCTGCATCAATCATTTTTCATATATACTTCCCAAACTAGTCCACAAGACGGAAATGTAATTGTCAATATCTAAAAATACAGAAAGACAGCTGTACGTATGTGTGTGTGTCGATTGTAGTTTACAACTGTTTGCAATGGGAGCAGTCAGCCGCGATAGCATCGTAACTATCACGCGCGCGGATGAAAACTACGAATAGACATTTCTCTCTAATAATATAAATCTTGAGATCTGGACTCAGCGTCTTCTTAAGAGCGAAAACTTGGTCTTCTTTTAGCGCGAAACTAGTTTGAGGCTCGTTAAACTTTCCACAAAATTGTACTCGACGGGAGAAACTCGATAGAACTGACCGCTGATACCCGGTGGCAATCATCGCTTACGATTGGGCAAGTCGGTCTCAAGAATGGTTAATCCAGGATCGAAGAACCACTCGTACAATCAGCGGACATTGAAAGCGATCCTTTGTAAACGATCGCGCCAAGAGTACCGTCGATTGACCGTCTCGTCTGTAGTTTGATTCGCTCTTTCGTTGACGCAATCGTCAAATCGTCCAGTCGAATCTCCCTTGATAACAAAGCTCCGGAATTATTTGCAAAGTCGTTGATACTTGCAATAGAGAATTATTCGTTCAATGATCACATATCATGTTCAACTAATCTCGTGTCATTCTAGATTTGCGTGACATTTTTATCTGAATCGACAAGTGAATTATAAATGCAAAGGAATTATAAAGATAAAACACTATATTTTTATGCAATGCCACCATGTTTAGCGAATTTATTTAATTTGAAATTCATTTATTTGAGGAAGTAAATGATATTTTTTATTAATCAGTAAATCAATCAATTCTTTGTATAATCGGTATCTCTCATTTACGAATATATTTTAATTTAAATAATGACGCAGTATCAAATTTACGAATAAATTTCCATTTCGATATAAAATATTATCTCTCGTTTTCTCTTTTTACACGCGAAAACAGATGCAGTATTTTCTTTTATTTCTTCTATTTTCTGCGTGAATAACATTTTTATTTAAATAATGGTGAACCGTGTATTGCATAATGCATTGGATTTGTTACAAAATGGAAATATGGGCAAAACCTGCTATTGATAATGCTGAAATATTTATTTTTTAATGTTATAACATATAAACAGAGAGGTTAATTTAAAATAAAATTTTTTTCATATAATAGTAACCTAGACAACTTTTTTAGTATTTTTGTTTGTATAATAACGTTTGTATGTAACTATTTTATATTATTTTTAACAAAGCAATGTAGATTTTGAATTACAATGAGCTCTCATATATACAGTTGAACAGCGCGTCGTAATATTATTTTATCTCGTGTAAAATAATCACCACTGCGTTTATAACGCAATCAACTTGACGGCGCGGAATGGATATCACAATGCGGTAATTAATACTCGATGCCAAATCGATGCGAGATACGCGTCAACCCGTACAGAAAGTTCAATTTCCACTTTATAGAAAGTTATGCAACAGCGTTTCGCGTTTCCATAATGACGAATAACATTATTCGGTGTACAGGCGAAATCAAATGTAATTATCGCACGTGCGCTTGTGCATAATCGCTAGAAATATTGAAAATGTTTAAATAGAAGCTCGATCGAGAATAAATGGAATATTAATGTTCAAACAGTCGTGTAGGGTAGATTAATATATGTTGAACCGAATAGCATACAATAAATATGTTCGTTTTCTCTGTTGTCTTGGCAAAAAACTATATCACTTTAGAGCCAACGAATCGACAAACATTTTGAACAAAACTATTTCAATTATTGTAATTAAAATAAATGTCCTTAGCGAAATTATGGTTTTATAGGTTCATATAAGCGCATCTTTTGAGCCGCCGAAAAAGTCTCTTATCTACCATAATGACAATACATTTTGTTCCTGGAAGCTTGCTACTCTTAATAAGTGATTTACAGCTTCGTCCTAGTTTCATAATACCTTCGATCGTCGATGGTGCGTATTTGTCATGCCGGTTTTGCCATGCAGCCAAAGCGCAAGTTCGAGAGGCGGCTTCTAGAAAGGGTCGAAAGTCCAAGATGGGCTTGTCGCTCTTGTCTCTTAATAGAGTCGGAGCAGTATCTTGTCGGTCCCTAAGGAGAAGCTCTCCATGATGCACCATAGCGAGAAGCTTTCACGAAGCACCTAACCCAATTTGATCATCGATCGGTCGTTAAGTTGATTTAAAACGCGGGTTGCCGATTTCGTGTCCTGTTCAGATGAGAATTGATAAGTTTTTTCTAAAAGGGATTTATTTAAGCATTGATATAATTGCATAAGGATAAAATAATCGCTTTAATTATATTAAATAATTATACATGAAAATTAAATGAAATTATTAAATTAAATTTATTTAAAATGTAACAAAGGTGCAATTTTATAAAAAAATATTCTCAATGTATTTTGAAAAAGGTAGATTTAAATATTTAAAACTTCTTTATTTATCAGTTGGGTAAAGTTGCTTCTCGAAAATTTCCCACTATTATTTTAAGCATTTTTTTTGTTAATTCCGACGATAAATATTTGCGTGACTTGATTGGAATGAGGGAAACATCGTAAATCGGATTAATCATCAATTACTCATCATATATTACTAAATGGAATTTTTTTTAAAAAAATCTCGATATATCATTCTCTTTCTAATTTAGCTCATCTCATCCATCATAAATTTTTTCAATCTATCTGGACATTAGAGGCGCAACTCGTAAACTTCAATTTTCAGTCGAAGAAAATTAATCGATCAGTTTTAGAGATATTACGCTGAAGGATTGGCCTTCGCTGAATAAACGCACCTAAATGTGAAGAGTGTATCAAAATCAAGCGCGATTCAAAGTTGGCCGATGGGCGCTGTTTTCTTTTAATCAGAAGTCGGTCAAGCGTCGCGGAATGAGTCGGGTCGTCGCGCGTCGCTAACTTAAACAATCCGCCCTCGTTGTTAGTGCTCGGGCTGAGCATCCCCGAACTCGTCCGGAAGACCCAGGCGGGAGGAACGTAATCAAATAGGAATACATCTCGCAGGCGAAAGGCCATCGAAACATCGCGGTAGCGGCGGAGCTTCGTTTTACGGTTCGACGCGCGCGAGCGCAGCGTCCGTCGGAGCTCGGGTTAATTCAGAGCCACACGGTACCTCGGATATAGAGAGAAGCGAGCGATGGACATTGCGATAGTGTACGTATTATACATGTATACATGTGCATATACGTATGTGGAAGGAAGGAGCATGGGATCCGCACCTCGGCTGTGTATATTCGCTCTCGGAGTGAGAGTTGAAACAGCCCTATCATGACTAAACTCATTGACGCGATATCCGACGCTTATGTTTCTACCTTTCTCTCCTTCTCTCTTGTCCTTTATTTTCTCCCGTCGTTTTGCTCCCTTTCATTTACGTGCATTTATTGATACTATAATTATCTTACGAACTACAGTTACGTACGCATTTTTATGTATCGCTCTTTCTTTCCCCAATCCTTTTAATTAAGTTTGCTATATCGTATCCGCCACTTTCAAGTTGCTTATTAAAAAAGTTATTCTCATAAGCCGAAAATAAACTACCCCGCTCGCATCAGCGATGTTTCTCGATGTATCGCGCATCCTACCGTCGCGCTTCCTCGTCGCCCCCGCCGTCGCCACCACCGCCGCCGCCGCCGCCGCCGCGCCGTTGCAATTTTCCTGCCTCGAGACTTCGAGTCGTTAGCTCATTGGATAAAGGAGACGCACGCCCCAAGGAGCCCAAGACGTCGCCGTTGAAACTTGGGAACAAAAGCTGCTCGGGTGTTGAGTCGACTCATGCTAATCCGATTAGGATTTACTTTAGATTTTGACGAGCGCTAGATTCCTCCCATCTCCTTCTACGCGCGCCTCGGGGATGCCTAATCGCCGCTTACGGCCAAATTAGTTTCGTACCATCTCTCATCTCTGTCTCACCTATTCTGGCCATTTATTTAACGTACGGCCATGTTGGCCTTTATCCACTTAATTGATCGCTCAATAGTTGCCTTTGCACTTATCGCGTGTGTGCATGCGTTCGCGTTCGTATATATGTACTAATTAATCATTTATCTATGATGAAATTTAATCAAAGCTATATTTAAAAAATTAATCGCTCTCTGTTATAAACGGTATAGAAATAAATAAATTGAATGGATTTATTGGAAATGAAATAATCTAAATTGAAAAATCTAGATTGTCATTTCAAATTAATCTGCATAATGCTATTTTAATTTTTGGACCAATTTCGAATGTTTTAATTATTTAATTAATGAATAATTGTTTAATGCAAACTATGTGCAATGTAATATGTAGATTCAATTAGGTTTATTATGATAATATTTTGTCGATGAAAGGTATAGTATTTTCCGCAGAGAGTAAAAATATTTTGTAAAAATTCTATGAAATATATGCGAGGTACGTGTTGAATTGAATTGGAGACGACAGAATCGACAATGGTATTAATTCCGCGAATTTCATGATCGTTTGCATTCTCGAGCAAACTCCCGCCCTCCTTTCGATCCTTCTCATCTGCGAGCTCTCCGAGGGGTATAGATAGATCCTGTAATCCCGAACGGGATGCGTTGCGTTCGAATTGCGTCTCGTCAGGCCAAGTGGTACTGCGTGATTCCCTGAAATCGATACTTCACGCTGGATATTCTCGTTTAAGCCCCTTTATCGGTGATTACTCGTCAGCTTTCAGGAAGAAAGAGCGGCACAATGTCCTCGAGAGGATCGAAAATACCCGATATTGCCAAAGGCATCCAAAAACCAGCTTTGTCATCCTTGATCTCCTTCCTCTCTTTTTTCCGCGAGTGACGGGCATCTCATTACCGAAAAGGGAAAATAATCAAGCCCGGTTATATCTAATTTCGTTCAAGATTTTATTTTCAGATGCGATTATCACACACAAAGTAGAAAAATCACAATTAGGACAACGTAGCAATAACCAGTTAGTAATACAAATCCTTTTATAATAAATATTAACGCAATAATTGTAATGGTTTTGAAAGGAGCAATAACTTAATCGTAAGAATGAATATTTCAAAGATAATTATTTATTTCAGACAAAAAAAGTCAATATTTATAATGCTTTCAACTTTTAATTTAATTAATGCGTTAATTAGATTTAAAAAATAGAAATTAAATAACATCTTTTAAAATACTTATATAATATAATGTGCACTTTTTTTTAGCTGTCAGTCCGTTAGTTGCCTATACAAAATACGTAGCATGTCGTTCACTGACATAGAATTTTTCAACGCTCACGCAGGGGGTTAACGGGGGATAATGCCTGAAAGTCGCTTTCACCATCAAAGCCTTTTCTTCTGAGTTTACCTTTCTTGCGCCATCCTCGATAAACGGTAGTCATCTCTTCCCCGACTGTTTTTCTTCTCGAACGCGTCTGTGATCCGGAATCTTTCATGAAAATTAAATACCACGAGCTTGAGGATGATGGATATATCCCGCGAACGACGTTCCACGTTGCTCGGGTCCTATGCGCAAGGGGGTGACGAGAAAGGGTGGCACTCGCCCCGAATAGGAAGAACGAAGCCAAGCGGACACATTCTGAAATTTAGTATGACGGAACGGGTGAGCTCGTATTTTATCGTTAGCAGATTCCATAGAAAATTCAGAGCCCCGGCTGCGACTCGGGCGCGGCCCGACCGCCATTTCCCATCGGGTCGAGTCTCGCTCTCCTGTTCTTCGCTCGTGTACTTCTGTCTGCCGCTGGCAAACGAGCGTTTGTCCGATATATTTTTCGCATATTCCTTAACTCTCCGACGTGAACGCATCTTTATTCCGCGATGCTGTTAAGGAGTTTCTTTCTCACGCAATACAATACACCGCGCTTAACTAGCTAACTCACTTACCAACTTGGCAGAAATACGTTTCTCTTCACCATTAATACTTTTATACGAAGAACAACGAAGAGAGAAATATATTTGCCGAACTCGTAAACAAGTTAGCACAAGCATATAGTTATTAATTTATCGCAAATTAAGCTATTTAGCATCGTGTGCTATTACTGTTATCGTTAAGAAAATATTCTTTGATGTATCTGAAGCGGACCTATAAACATTTGACGAGACCGCAATCTGTAACAACTTTACAAGTTTTACCTTAAATAGCGTGGTAATTAATGTTTAAATTAAGTTGCTGTCAAAGCTTGTTTAATTTCAAAACGGCATTTATCCGGTTGAAGCTTAACTCGCCAAATATGTGTCCGCGTAATTAGTGACGTCAATATTCGCATAGTTACACCACCATGGCTACATGGAGCATTTTTGCCGAAAAGAATTTAGTTCCATATAATTCACAAAAATTTCGTAAAAACGTGGTTCCTGGGGACTTTTGATAAATATATATTTTCCATCGATGCGATCTTTCTGAATCTTGTGGATTTATCGCAGCTATGATTCGTCGTTACATGATAATGAAAATGTACGCTCAGCGAAGTCGACGCATTTCTGTGTCCGATGCGATCCGGAAAGTTTCTCTCGAAGCGTAAAACGCGGCTCGGCCGAGCGGACGAGGAAAGACATAAAAGGAGGAAGGATGGCGAAAGTTTGCCTCGAGCTCGCGGTTAGGTGTGATTCTAAAAAAATCATGAATCAGAGACGAAACGAGCCTCAATAATGGATCGTCCAATCCGAAAACTTCGCCGCCGGACAGGTCTGAAGGATGATGGCGGATCCGCGTGAAACTTGTGCCACAGAAGTGCAGAACTTGGCTCTTCTACGACATGTAACAACTCTTATTACGGGAAGTATGATCGCGAACACGATGTATTATTTATCCTTTTCCATAAACTTGAAGATATTATTTCCACAATTACATAAATTTTTCGTTTAATTAAAACAGACTATAGAGTTTCTTACGAGTTATTTATTATTACAATTCTTTTTTTTTAAATAACATTTTTTTATATAAATAATTTTATAAATCTATATAAAAGTTTAAAAAATATAATATAGCTATTTTCTACGTTTGTCTATATTAAACGATATTGATGCAATTTTATTATTACTACATGCTAATGAGTGCTAATAACATTTAATTCATGCTAGAAACATAAAATTTCAAATTTATATTTGCGAAAATAGCGAGTAAATCTCTTGTTTTCTTTTATTCTCCGTACTGCGAAAACAACACGACGCTCATTAGTCGGAAGAAGTCTTACAGAGATTTCAAAGCATCCTGTTTTCCAAGAATATCTCGCGATCGCCCATTCCAAGGAATGTTGACCGCTTAAAGAGCAGAAAACGAATACGACAAAGACTTACAACTGCCATATTACGCTTCCTCCGTCGCATGACATCAAATATATTTGCGATCTTTTCGCGAAAACTCTACGGAAAGCTAACGGGCGATGGAAAACTCATTGCATCGAAAACTTGCGCGGCTGCATTACAACTCGTATATTGCGTTTCGTTTAACGTAGTAAAAACAGTAAATGAGTCGCTGCTCTTTCTTGTGGAAACAATCTAAAGCGTCGTCCAACTTTTTAACGTGAGAAAAGTTATAATTGTGAGCTAAAATTTTTTTCCTTTATCATAGCGATACTTCCGGTAAATTATATTTTTTTATGTTATTTGAGTACTTTCACAGTTTGTGAAAATAATTAATTACAACATTTTTATTCACATTAAAATGGTTGTTATTTAAGAGATTTAATTGTCGGGTTGCTCCAAAGTTCTCAAAATGAATTCTGATTAAAAAATTCATAACTATTTACGGAGCTTGATACTTTAATTTTCATATAATTTGTATTACATTCGTTCGAGTTTAATATAATTTTAAAATAATCTTTGTAATAAAATTGACAATTTTAATTTCCAATGGAAATATCAAGTATGAAACGAATGTGTCGCCGAACGAGCTTTAAAGTGATTTTTTTGTTAATTCTTTACCAAGGAAATTATGCATTATCAAGTTATTATTTTTTTAAATTCAATGATTTCATGTGCATTCAATAATGTTTTTTTAGCAAATAGATAGCTACATAAAGGTAATAAATTCCGACATGACATAAAAATGCTTTAGTGCGAATTTATTTTTTAAATTGGATCTCGTTCCATTTTCAACCGCAGCATTTGTGAAACGAGTAGAATTCTATCGTACAAGAAAATATCGCGATATTCTTCGAACAGACGCCATGAACAAGACTCGAGCTGTCCATCAACCACACGACAGGCATCTCCATTTCCATATTCTTTGTTGCCTCTTCGGTATTTTTTATCCGCCTCTTGACCTATGCTTCGGATCGTTCCCTTTACATGGGTTCTCTCAACACTATCTTGATTAGATCAGTCAAGTGGAGGGTAGCAGAGATCAATAACTTTTTTCGATAAAAATTTATACGTTTGTTTTTATAAAAATGTTGATAGAGTAAAATCAGCAAATACCAATTAATCAAATGCCAATTAATCTTCCCAATTAATATAAAAAATATATTTGTATCGCAGTTATTTTTAAATTAAAAAATGGTCTGTTACATTTATGACTGTGGGAGTAAATTTCTAAGTGTCACAATTCGTCACGAATTAAATTTAAGGAATTATTTCTGTTTTAATTTAATTTCTATTGCAGTATTCAGTTAAGATATTCTATTCTAGAATTAAATATTTAGATCAATTGCATTATTCTATGAACAATTCTGGACATACGTATTTATCACGTGTGCAGTCATTATGGTGGATGTCATGATGCATATAAAAAAAAATTGGGGTCGATGGCGTGGCACGTCGTGAATCATAACAGATTCCTGACCCTTGGGATCTCTCGGCTCTTTTCTCTCGCTAGAACCGCGTCCGAGCATCAAAAGAAAACCGACAGGGAGATTCGCGGACGGTCCACCTGCCATATTTTTCCGCCTCGGAAAGCTCGTCCATCTTCGAGCGAATGTTCGATATCCCGCAGAATTCCATCTTTCTGTCGTCCCTATCGGCTCCGTCTTTTCTTTTTAACGTGCTAGTTCAAAGGGCCGTATATTTCTCTACTGTGAGTTAGGCGGGCGATCGTCAACCAACAACGCGGCTATCCCAGTAGAAATTGTTTCCCGATGAAAGAGTCGCCAGAGCGAATAAAATTCGATATTTGTAATATTTATTTAAGATGTTATTTATTTATCATTTATTTGTAACAGTTATTTAAGATGCCCATTATTTACATAGAAATATGAGACATTAATATTAAATAATTGTATTTAGTATCAATTGATTAATTCAATAATTTACTGTATACTGTTGATAAATTTTAAGTATTCTGATTTAGCTCAAAATAATTAATAGCCTATAATAAATAATAATGTAGATATTAATCTATATATATATAGAATATTCTATAACCACAATGTGCAATACTACTAACCTAGTCGAAATATTAATTACAGTCGAAAATCCTTGTACAAAAATGTCGAGATCAAAAGTTTTGAAATTAAAAATTGGTAATGATATTGTTTGCATTTTAATTCTTAATTATGTTTAACGTGTACTAATTTATCACATGTTACTAATTTTTAAAAGTTAAAAAAGATATTGATTTGCTGCTTGACTAACTCTATACAGATTCTATGTACAGCGATCAATTGATAATGATAAACTGATTATTAATAGCAACGTTTCAATGTGCTATTTACAAATTATTTAATCCTTTATTTAAATCCTTTATTTAAAAAATTTTTTAAATCGAATAATTATTTCATTTAAATTTATTTATGTTTATTTAAATAATTCTTTTATTTGGAGTGACAAAAAAATTAATATTTTTTTTTACTTTTGCAACAAAAACAAAAATGATATGATTTTAATAAATTAAGAAAATGAATTGCTCTTTATTTTGCATTTATTTAATTTGTTAGAATTATTATAACATACCATTTCAATTGTTCCGAGACACATAAAATTTTAAAAATGCAACAATAGTTATATATTAATTTCCGCAAAATATTATTTATATTTCATTAAAATACTTCATTTAAAC
>VBVR01005031.1:0-13070 GCA_011638315.1 Tetramorium parvispinum | reverse complement strand
TCCAAAAGGTACCAAATGTAAAATATAACCAAAAATAGCTTAAGTGGTACGCATTTGGCAACTCTCCCCTATATACCTATGTATTAATATACAATATATGAATATTTTAATAATAAATATAAAGTGTTTAGCGGAACTTTAACATTCAAATATCAATATATACACTTCCGGTCAAAGGTTTGGATACAGTATTAAAAGCACAAGAAAATTTCAGCAAGACTTTCATTTCTCTTACTATTTGTCGGTAAGAATAACTTTCATTATGTAAAGGAATCATAGCACTTCGTTTTTCAATACTAATTTCTTTATGTTTACCCATTTTATCCGTTCAGAATATGATTACTTATTAAAATTTTGAAAACAGAGTTGCGAGTGATACTGACATCATTTACAATATATATTTATTATTAAATCAATGTATACTACTTATTGAAACTCACAGAACTTATAATATGTTACAAACTAAGAGAATAACAAAAAATTAAAGTAACTTTGAATAACCTGAAGTTTGCGACTTAATGTCTTATCAAGGAAAATAGCCAATCTTTGCAATTTTTTGTGTATCTTTTTGTTATAGGTCGCGAAACTTTTGATAGATATTATTATATATAATAAGTTTGCTGATTTATTACTAACAAAAAATCCCTTTCTGAGCCATTAGGTTCCTGGTGAAGACAATAAAGTAAAAAAAATATATATAAATATACCGATGTATCCACGTACAAACTTTTGGCCGAAAGTGTATCTACATAAGCACTTAATTTAATAATAAAGTATTTTGTGTATTTGTAAAGCGAAATATCATTATGATATTAAAATGATTTTCTTTTGGAATAATAAATTTATAATAGTAAATTTTATAATAATAGTTTCATATTTTGTATAATTTCATATTTTTATATTTTTATGTATAACAATATAAGATTTTCTTATATTATAGAAGTTATATTAAGTTGAGAATATTATTATAGAAGTGAATAAACTTTATTAAAAATTGTGAAGATTATTTTCAATAAAAATTTCCTCGAGGATTTTATGTGTTATGCATTATGTATTTTGATGATTATGATATAATAAAATATACATACATTTCCCGTAAGTGACGTAGTCAAAGATACCAGCTATTTCTTCCGGTGTTCTGACGGGATTTGTCATTGGGTGTGTTGAAATCGAAGCATCTTTTAACAGAGCAGGATGCAGTTCGTAAACTACGAATTGATCCATGAATTGGAATTCTGGGCGAACCTAAGAAAATAATGCAAATGAAAATTATTATCCTTATCTATAATAATGTTTGTATTCTTTATATTATCTGAAAAATTTAACTTTATAGTAACCTATAGTTCTTTCTTGAGAAAAATTTGAAAAGTGGGAGAATTAAACATTAATTGATTTCTCGAATTTTTATGGAGAAATAAATTCAATTTGTTGCACTTTGAAAAAGTTTTATTTGTGATAGAAATGAAAAATGTAACTTTTCTTTTATACAAATGTCAATCATTACGTACCCGATCGGATATATACCATTCGAAATATTGTGCGAAACCTTCGTTGAGCCAAATATAATCCCACCAGTCGCAAGTAACGAGATTTCCGAACCACATATGAGTAAGTTCATGCGCTATTACAGTGGTTATATATTTTTCGTGCGTAGCTGTAGTTTCTTTCATATTATAAAAAAGTCCGTATTCGCTATTGAAGAAATCATGTTATTTATACAATACAGGAAATTAATTGTGTAATTAATCTAAATAGATGACATGTGAAGTTCTGCAATGGTTAAGGAAAAATAACAATATTACCGGAAAGTAGCAAGACCCCAATTCTCCATGGCGCCCATGTCGAAATCTGGAATGCCTATTAAATCCAGCTTAGGTAAAGCATAAGTGATGTTCGTAAAGTTTTCTAATTCCTTAAGAAGATTTACACCAATATCTTGAGCATAGTTGCCATAACTCGCGACTTCCGGTCTACCCCATACGTTGACATATGTGTAATCAGGATCAACCACAGGTTTAAATTCGGAGACAACAAATGCTACCAGATATGTTGACATATTAACGTTGGTAGTTTCGAATACGTCCAACGTATATTTATCGTCCCTAAGTAATAAATAATTGCAATAACATAAAGTGATGCTGCATTTATGTACCTTTTATACTCGAATACTATACATATACTGCGAAACGTATAGTATATGTACACTCCCGGCAAAAAGTTTGGATACATCGGCATATTTATATATATTTTTTATTTTATTGTTTTATCAGGAACCTAATGATTTAGAAAAGGATTTTTTGTTAGTTATGAATCAGTAAACTTATTTTATACAACAATGTCTGTCGAAAGTTTCGCGGCTTATAACAAAAAGATACACAAGAGTTTGTAAAGGTTGGCTACTTTTCTTGATATGATTGAGTCGCAAAGACTTTAGATTCCTCAAGATTACTTTGGTTTTCTGTTATTCTCTTATTTTGTGTTATACTGTTAATTATTTAAGCTCTGTGAGTTTTAAAAAGTACACACTGATTTAATAATAAATACATATTGTGAACGATGTCAACATCACTCGCAATTCTGTTTTCAAAGCTTTAATGAGTAATCGTGTTCTGAACAGAACAAAATGAATAAATGTAAAAAAACTAGTATTGAAAAGCGAAGTGCTATAATCACTTTACTTAATGAAAGTTGTCCTTACTGACAAATAATAAGAGAAATGAAAGTCTTGCTGAAATTTTCTTGTGCTTTTATTACTGTATCCAAATTTTGGGCCGCCAGTGTATATCCAAGTTTATTAAATATATTTCTATTTATACGTACTGCTTATTTTGAGTTTTGACTTTCATATTACTCAATGAGTTATAATGATTTAGCCTCAGAATGTTAATTGTGAACCGCGATTTGAATGCTGGTTCGTCGAAGCAGGGAAAAGCTTGTCTAGCATACGTAGGTTCGAAGTGTGTTGTAGCCAGCCAACTGTAAGAGAATGAACCAATCAGATGTTAGAAACTGTTATAATTAATTAACTATTGTTATTTTTGCTCAACATTCGTATTAAGTTTCCAGCAATAAAATTGAAAATTAATTAGAATTTAATTAGAAAATTGAAAAGTGGGATTATTAATTTTCTTCTTAATAAAATATATCAAGATGTTATGTATCAATTGTTTATTATTGCATAGTATAATGTAAACGTTGTACTCACTGTTGCACTCCGTTACTGTCCAAATATGAGCTACGATAGAACCCATTCATATTATCATTAAGAATCCCGTCATAATCAATGTGCACTATTAACTCTTCACCCTTATGTATGTATTTGGATAAATATATTCTTAGTTGTTGCGAAATATCTTCCGTATATTTCAAATATGATATTTGTTCGTTATTTCTGGTGACTATGATATTTGGGTTGATTCTGAGTTTGTGAGAATTGAGAGCTATCAACATAGTGTTTTCCTGAGCGACCATGGATATTTTCACTTTTCCTTTAAAAGTGCCTGCTTCCATGTTAGGTGTGAGACATATGTCATAATGTGTTGGATAAAACGTCTGTGGCAAGCGGTACGTATTGCTTGAAAATAGATTCTCCAATGCTTCAAAAATTTCTGGCACTTTTCTCTCGTACCAATCGAACTCATATAGCGCTGTTGCCAAATAAGAATCGATGGAGTTTTCGAATTTCGGTTCTTTTTTAACCAGGATATGGAATAATTTTTCATACTGCGAATTAAACATAAATATTATTGATCCAAATAAATATTGATCAATTAGTTGATAAGAATTTGAAATTAATAATTACTAAGTAATTTATTAAGAATTTGTCCATTTACATAGGAATTTTATAAAATATAAAAATTAGCAGAAAGAAGTAACAAAAAATTGTACAATTCGACCTGTTCGAAAAGTTGACGGTTTTTAATAAAAATTAATTCGATCATTTTATTATTTTTAATATTTTATTTCACTTAATTACTAAATTGTTTTTAACTTATATATATATATATATAGTTTAGTAACTTATAATATAGATATTTCTATTGCAATTTAAAAATTAAAAATAGTTAAAATGTATAACATAATAAATTACCTGATCGTACAGTTTCTGAGTAGATAATCTGTTTGCCAAAGCACTCATTATGCCTTCAATTTTTGTATAATCATTATAACTGTAATTTGAAATAATGGATGTAGAATTATATTGCGTTATTATATGATTTTTATTATTGCAAATTATTTACTTACTGTCGGGACAATATATCATCATAATACTTTTCAATCACTTTTATGACAACTTCAACACCAATTAAACTTGCATCGTAAACGGTCGAGAATACTTTTGCACTATCTTGGTACCGTATACCTGACCCTTCAGTGACTGCATCTCTCAATAACCTTAATTTAATAAGGAACAGATAAATTTTATTGTTTTGATAATAATTAAATAGATGATGATAAGAATATTAAATATACTTACTTTTCTAAAACGTCCTGATTTTCTGAACAAGCCAACGAATTAAGAATTACAAGTTTATCTGTATTCACATTACTGTTTAAATACTCTTTCCATAAATATTCGTAAGTATAATTTGTGTTATCCATTCTCATGGCTGTGCAATAAACGACATCGCGGTAATTTGGTGGTACTCTGTTAGAGAATTAATAGAGAATTAATAACTAAAATCTGATTGTGTGTGTGTGTGTGTGTGTGCGTGTGCGTGTGCGTGTGTGTGTGTACATCTTATTTTATTTACGTCTTCGTTTTTCTCTATATCTTTACACAAATACACGTGAAACTTACATACTGTGTAACCATGCCCTATATGCTTTATACCAAACAAAAAAATAAATATATTTTAATTCGTTTTTGAACTTACGGATTCGACTTCGAATGTAGCTTTTCTTGGAAATATTTTGCAGCGTTGAGTTTACAATCTGCTATATCTAATTTACACGCCCAATTGCGAGTATGTATTCTGAACGTTTTTGTCAAATCGTCGTCGCTCTCGTGATCCTCAAAGCCTAATCGTTCGTAAAGTTGTCCTATCAACAATGTTAACCATTTCTGAAAAAGTCATGTATATTAATTTCTTTCTGTAAACTTGTTTATGAAATTTTTTATAAAAATTAACTTAAACTACGTGGTAACTAGAAAGCTTAAAGCACAAGTCGTAGCTTACAATAGAATTTGTAAAAACAGAGTAAATACAACCGAGAAATTTGATTCAAGTAAAAAGAAAAAAGTTTGAGAGCTATATTAATAAATGTAAAATTTTAAACTAAGTAAATTTCTTTTTAATATTCTCTGCTTTAGACATATATTGTAATACAAAATACTTATAATAATTTCGGCAATTATATACTTTAGTAACAAATTGAAAGTAATAAAAAGAAAATTTGATTTTTAATTTAGACATATATAGAATGTATTAATTGCAATACACGCTTTTATGTAATTGTAACATACGTACTTTATATAAGCCTTCAATATCGCGTCCTGCAAAGCGGTTGTTCAAATAAGGCAAATTATTGAAGAACGCACGCCAGGGGAAATAATTATTTTCTTTTTCCAAATACATTGTAGCAGATATAGCAGTTTTGTAATCGATGTAGCCTGCTCTTGCAAGATTCATGAGATCATCAATTAATGCTGCACGATTGATCTCATGAATCGTTTCAATAGCCTCCTTTTTAGATAGTAGAAGATAATCAATCAGCTTTTGCCAATGTGCCTTGTCATAATTTACACGATAATAGCCTGGAAACAAATGTATGCATTTGTAAACGCAAAAATCTCAAAATAGCGAATAACGCAGATCCGTACAAAAATTGTTAAATGTCGAAATTTTCCTTATTACATTTATCATTTTTTCGGTTTGTTGTTTCAATGTTTAATTTGGTTCGCTTAATTACCTGATTGCTGCGTGTTAAATATTAAAAATGAGTTTGGTGGATTTTGTGTCGAACCCGTTTTCTTATTCAACCAATATTTCGGCACAGTATTAATATAGTCTGAACTATTCTTAACGGATGCCCATGTGATTGGGATGTGCCACATAGTATTGTCAGAATTATTCTCATCTTCTTTAAGGAAAAAACGTCTCTGTTCCATAATTATAGCATATGTTTCAAAACGGATGTTAACGACAGGATAACCGGCTTGAGTTGTCCATGTGTCTAAGATAACTTGGATATTGTCTTTCAGACCTTTCTCATTTACTTTTAATTGAAGTGAGTCATATAAATCTTTTGGCTCAGCGACATTGTATTTCCTAATAATTAAATAAGAATTAAGCTTAAGAATGATCTCTTTTTTTCTGATACATATGCTTACAAAATAAAATTTAAAGTTGTTATGTATCTTAAGCATTAAAACAATTTTTTGTATTTTTTAATAAATATATGTCATGTATAATTTTTATTCTTTCACTTGCACTTACTTATTATGATTATTTTATCTTTGGACAAAATTTCATTATTAATCACTTAATTTAGTTTAAAACCTTTTTCATATTGTAATAAATATTTCAATTTATTAATATAATTAGACAAATGATCATAAATAAAAAATATGTTTAGATATGTCTATTTATGTTTGAATAACATTGAAACCAGTTAATGTTTGACAAGTATTAATTAAAATCAGAATACTTTTCATTTGTTAAATTAATATCAAAAGTATTTGCAGTCTCTGTGAAAAATGTTATTGTTACATACCGTTTATTAAGGTAGTCACTTAATGCACTATTAAACACGTCGATTCCATATGTTTTCTCGACCATTCTTAGTATGCTACCACCTTTAGCATAACTGATTGTATTGAATATACTTCGAATTTGACGAGGAGTTATTACATTGTGACTCATGGGATGAGTAGATTTAGAACTATCTGCACTGAAAGCAGAATGTACTTGGTCTACCACGAATTGCGATTCCAAGTGAGTCTGGTTAAATGTCTAGAATGCGAACGATAAATTATTGTTTAAAGAAATTTTTGTCACAGTAATAGGTGGAGTAATGTTCTCATTTTAATATTTATTTTTTTATTTTTTATATTGTATTGAAATGTAAAGAGATCTGCATATATAGAGCAGAAGAATATGATTTTGTGTTTGTGATCTAAAAAGATTTTAGACTCTTTTCTTAAAAAAATTCATCGACAAATTAATAATGATCAAATTTTGCATGTTAGGCGTAAATCGGCATTATATCAGAGGAATGTTTTAATTACGTACACGAGCGGAAGCGTGATATTCGAAGTATCTAGCAAATCCTTCGTTTAGCCACAGATATGTCCACCACTTAGGACTGACCAAATTTCCGAACCATTGATGAGAGATTTCATGAGCAATCACGTTTGTGATATCCTGTTTGCTTGTTATCGGCGAATGATTCTTGTCATATAACATACTCGATTCTCTGTATGTTAAAAGGCCCCAGTTCTCCATTGCACCTGATCCGAAATCGGGCAGTGCAGCCATATAGAGCTTTGGAAGCTGATACTTCAATTTATATGTAGTTTCGAAGAAGTTCAACAATGGAGACATTACGGATAGAGCATGATCGGTTTGATCAATGGCGTTGGGACGTGCGTACACGGCTAATTCAACTCCATTGTTTTCTTTAGATTTAAACTTAAAATCGGAAACAATAAGTGCCACTAGATATGTTGACATCGGTACTGTTTTATAGAAAGTAAATAATAGACGACCACTGCTGAAACAATTTGTTAAGATGTGATTTTAATCTTTGCGTTTCGATAGAATTTTATAAAAGTCATATAATTTTGCTCTCATAATAGCAAATATGCATACAATACTGTGCTCTATTGTGAAAACTATTTATAAATTATAAATATTTTTTGAAAAGTCACGTTTATAATGTTCAAAACAATATCTTTGAAATACATTTTTGTATCAAGAAATATTAAATATCAGATTAAATTATTAAATTTGATTTTTTTACAAGAAGGAAGATAATAATATCAAAGTAAAATATTTGCAATTGATTGATGAAAAAGTTATGAAAAAGAGAGCATCCAATTAAATTCTCCTTATAAAATGCATTTGAATTTATACATACTCTTCTATTCTCTCTATTGTGTGCCAGATCGTATTACTGATGGCTACTTTGTAATCTAGCGGTAAGGTAACTTTAACAGTAAATGATGCTTTCAGCGCTGGTTCATCGAAGCAAGGGAACATTTTTCTGGCGCCAACAGGTTCTAAGTGCGAAGCTACTAGCCATCTAGTATCAATCATTTTACATTTAATTTTTAATACAAAAATTTTATAAGTAAAAAGAAAATGATATATATAAAAACATTTTTTTACCCAAAAAACTTTTTAAATTTCCTTTTATTTTTTTACTTATTTAATTTTTTTAAATAAAAATGATAGTTCAAAATTTAAGGAAAAAATTATTTAAACATTATTTTGAAATAAATAATGCGTTAGTTTTTAATTAAAATTCTTTTCAGAATTTTTATAAAGAAACAAGTTCCTTAAAACAGAAAAATATTCGAGAAAATATTTACTGCTAATTTGAATAAATTTAAATTAAGTGTATGCAATAAAGTTTAACATTACCTTGTATCTCCCTTCTCATTCACGTAAGAACCTTTGTAAAAGCCACGAAGCTCCGTTGCATTTAAATAACTCGTATATTTGATGTCGATGCTCAAATTTGTTCCAATGGTTAGTTCTGAATTTAAATAAATTACGTAGAAATCGTATCGGTCTTTTATTTTTGTCGTTAGGATTTTCACACTGTTATTATTAGCCGTCACTTTTACATCATTGTGTTCAATTACTGACGAGTGCAAAATGATCTGTCTTGTCGGTTCGTTAACATTGGCTTCGATCGTCACCTGTCCGTCGACGTTAAAATTCTCAGTTTCAAGATCGGGTTGAACGGAAATGACATATGCTTTAGGATTTATATTCTTAGGTAGGCGATATTTCTCGTTGTCGTATGCTCGTAGCCACCAAGTTATAGATTCCGAATAGGAATCATACCATTCCATTTCGTACTTAGCGATTTCCAAAGAAGTCTCCAGAGATGTTAGGATTGACTTAAAGTCATCCTTGTGATTATTTATAAGTTTTTCAAATTTGTTCACTAAATCCCAAGTAGAAAGACGCTGTGACGCTCCATCGAGGATTGTAGCTATTGTACCCTGTCCTCCGTAACTATAAAGGAAAATAGTATACTTGTAAATCAAAGCAGAAATAATTCTTTCATATGTATCCGAGAGCATCTGTTTTTACATAACACTTTGTGTAGTCCAAAAGAACTTAAAGAAACATATTATATTTTACGCAGTTATGCGTGTGTGATGCATATATTAATACGTATATTAGTACATTATTAATATCTTGAATTTATTTATAAATGTAACTCAAATATTAATTGTAGTCTACTTCTCTTTAAATTAGCGTATTAATGTAAATTAGGGTATTTCCAAATTATTGTAATATAGAGTGCGGATATGTGTTTACATCATATAAGCGTATGTTACAATTTGGCGAAATAGAACTAACTAATATGAGCACAAATGTGTACGAGCAGTCTAATAGAGAATGTACGATCTTTATAATACTTTATAATACTTTGTCAAGTGTTACTAACGTTACCGAACATTGTAGAACTTTCTGTTTTTTGTACTTGTTTATTTTTGTACTTATTAAACCGTGTATTAAATCAATATTTGTAATATCTAAATTACATACTCTTCACTGCGTATAAAACCGTCAACATTAATACATGATATATCGCATAATTACTAAGTTGTAAAAGTGTAAAAGAAACTTACTAGGTTTCCATTTCTTTGTGATACTTTTCAACAAAATCAAGAACATATTCGGCGCCAAGCAGACCAGAGTTATAAACAGCGGCAAAGACGGTTGTGCTATCCTGTTTACGAATTCGTTTTTCTGCGTAGCTGGTAATGGCATAGTTAAGATATCTGTACGAAAATAATAATAATTAATTTTCAGACATTATGTAGCACACGTACAATATTTGCATGATAATTATGTCTCTCATACTGCTATTTTCCTCTATTCGAATTTCTTCTATAGTTACACTTATACAGATTAAATTAATTATCAAGAGTTGTTAAAAAATTTAAATTCTTTCTAAATATATCATTAAGGTAAATATTTTAATTATATGCATTAAATAATTAGAAAATGTTTAAATTATTTCTAGATAGCTTATTATCTGCAATAAGTGATGTGTCTTCCTTTTGCTATATTTTGTATAACAATACTTTTTATAACATATATTCAACATTATTTTCATAGCTGTATATCAAGTCTTACTGTTCTAAAATGGTGATATTTTGACTGCATCCTAGAGCGTTTAGAATCACTGTTTGATCGGAAGCATGATTAGACTTAAAGTATTCTTTCCACAAAAATTCCCAGTCATCAGAAGTTCCATGCTTTATGGCTGTGCAATATGCTGTGGGCCTTTCATTCGGCTCGATACTGAATATTAAAATAGTGATAGAAATAAACAATATTGAATGTTAAACAATCTGACATTAACTAGACTACAATAAAATTATTTTTAAAAAATTATAATCAATTCTTTTTTTAAGATTACATAATGGCGAGGATATTTCAACTTTATATAAGACAAATAAACGCAGAAAAGTATCGTAAAGTTATTAGAAAGTACTTAAATATTGAATTTCATTCTGTATATCATATATGTACATATGTATACAGAGATTGCGATAGAAATAAAACAATGCTTGTATATTCTTACCGGGTCTTAGCATCTTCTCTCCATTGTTTAAATTTATTTGTGTAAATCGTTACACAATCGTTGTCATCGAAATTACAAAGCCAATTATTCACTTCTCGTTGTAAAAGCATCGTTAATCGGTCGTCATTTTTGGAAGTCTCATATTCTAATTTGATGTGTATATTTTCAAGAAGAGAAAAGATATACATCTAGGAATATAAAATAAATAGTATTATAAAATTTTATAACGGATTTGTTTTTATATTTGAATTTATATAAAAAATTTGGGCTTTCTTGATATAAAATTATGTCTGCTTTTTTAATTATATATAAACTTATTGTGTTATATATTTAATTAACAAAATCAAACCTTCAATAAGATATATTCGTCATGTCCTGTAAATCGCTTATTTAGATATTCCAAACCATTAAATGCTGCTTTAAAGGGCAAGTAACTCGTTTCTCTTTTAAGATAAAGCAATCCATCCAGAATCATATCGTACTTTTGAAGCCCTGCTCTACCCAGATTTAACAGATCGTCTACAATGCCGGCTCTATTTATTACATTAATTTCATCAAGATTTTTGCTGGTTTTTAAACTCTTGAAAATGTTTTGCCAACCACGATCGTTATAATTTACACGATAAAAACCTGTAATAAAATATCAAAGTTATTTTTAAGCATTTTTATATAAAATATTTATATAAATTGTATTTTAGAATTTAAGATATTTATTCTAAAAGTTTGTGTTTAATATTTTCAATAACATGTACACAAAACTATCGTTTTGTTAAAATATTTCCTTTTTTTAATATATTCTATTAACTAATGATTTAATAATTAACATATGATAATAACGCGTATTAGACGTATTATTATACATAGTTTTGAAAATTGTCCTTATGCGGCTAAAAATACTATTCGATATATACCAACCCGATGATTTAATGTTGAATATAATCCATTCTTTTGGGTCAATTTTTAGATCTGCAGTGCTTTTATTCGTATGCAGCCAATACTTTGGGATCATGTTGTTGAAATTTTTTTCTTTTTCTGTAGTAAATGTGAGCGGGACAGACCAAATGATATTCGTAGGGATGTTTTTCAAGTTTCTTAAAAGAAAACGTTCTTGAGTAATATCCAATACACCGTTATTATTAATAGTGATTGTTATAATGGGATATCCGGGTTGTGTAGTCCAAGTATCCATAACTGTTTTTACATTAATCTTTAAGCTTGGATCTATTGATTTTTCTTCGATTTGTTCCGTTATCGTCATCCATAAAGCATCCGGGTTTCCTAATCCTTTCTCTTTGCTAGAAGATATATTATGATTGTAATATAATAAGTTCTTGTATCGAAAGAAAGAGATATGATTTTACATAAAAATATTAGTAATTTAAAATGTCTGTAATTTATAGAATATTTACAATCGAATAATAATAAACAGGTTTCTTACATCATTAAATTATGTTACTATCAATTTAATGTAAACATAATATTAAAGATTTAACATATTTAATTAAAATAATATTAGTTTTGTTTTTAATTTTATATTGTTATATTGGTTGCTTTTTATAAATTATTTTATGTATTATATTTATATGTTTTCAAAGTCAATTGTATCTTAATATCAAATGTTTTTAAGCAAATTAATTAAGTAAAATACAAATTCTTATAATTTATTATATATTTACTTGTTTTGTATGTAATTGCGCAATGCAGTCTCGAAAATGTCGGTTCCGAATAGAAGGTTCATCATACGGACAATACTGGCTCCTTTATTGTAGGTAATAGTATCTCCTATTCCTGCTATTTGCGATTTACTAGAAACCTTCCGAGTCATCGGAAGAGAAGATTCAAGACCGTCCGCTATTAATGCAGATTGATGTTGTTCCACCAGAAATTGCTCTTCCATGTTCCAATTTGTCTCCTTGTTCTTAAATTGAAGCTATAATAAAACAAAAATATTAGAATATAAAAGCAAGATTTATTAAAGCAATTTTTGTAAAGATGTAAAAGATGTTAGAAAAATGTAGAAATAAATTGTCTATATTGGTGTGAACCACAAGATAAATTGGTAATTTATTTTTAAAAATATTAACGTAATACATAATGTATGATTAAATAAATTGTGAAAAATTAAAATTTTTTAAACTTAATATACAGGGTGATTCAGAATAACCTATTGTCCTTTCACAGACGTATTTGTAGTGTTATTCTGAGACGATTTTTCTTTTGACAAAAATTTGTCCGGAGCTTCGTTTTCAAGTTATGATAGGAAATAGTTAGCATATTACGAACCGGGTACAGGA
>VBVR01005030.1:0-13074 GCA_011638315.1 Tetramorium parvispinum | reverse complement strand
TTCCCGGTAGGATTATTTCTTTTATCATTAGCGGCGATTGCGCATTTAGGCGGATTTAAATACTGTCACATAAAATCACATAAATCAATAACTTTAAAGCTTCATTGTAGCGTTCAAAGATATTATTTATTAGAAATTGTTTATTAGAAAATAATTAAATATAAATTATATAAATGTAATAAAATTTATAAATTTAGGATATTAGAAGAATATAGCATACAGATTATATTGGCGATTAGATTTAATATAAACTATAATGTTTAGTTTCGGAACTGAATAGAATAATTTATTTAATCTTTTACAATTTGTTTTGAATATTTTACTCTCTTATTCATTCTATTCTTTCATTACATAGTAAAATCTTATGTATATTATACTAAGAATGTTTAGAAATTTGAATTAAGAAAGTCAATCATGATAAGAAAGAAGTATAGACAATCCAATTCGTATGTTAGAAATAAGGATTATCATTATTCTTTGTTACATCGAGAGTTTCAGTAAGCGGAAACTTGTTTTGAAGGGTCGAGCTGTGGATCGGCGAATTTTGCCAAATTTTCTGGCGGGTCAGCCTCTCTAATGATCGATCATATAAGGGGCTGGCAGTGACGCGATTCGGATATAATTTATACCGCTAGATACGTCGAGGGTAGCTTCCCTTAGAAGTAGTACTGTGGAGAAGGCGAACGCGTGTACCCGGGGGTGGCATCTGCTGCGCGTTAGACACGGGTCGGAGGGCACCGCTTGCTCTATCATTACTTGCATTACTTTTCTACCGCGAGTCAAGTGGGTCAAGTATGAGTAGAGAAATATGTATGCAATCGAGGAAAAATGGCTCGGTGGCAACCAAGCGACGACATTTAATAGCCGAAATTATTCCAAGTTATTCCGAAAGAGAAACTTCGAAAGATCGACGGTACCCATTTATAATTATCATAAAATTGTAAATATGAAATTTCATAATTGTTACATCGTGCGAGTTATAATTTTATATCATATGTGTACATGTGTGTGTGTGTGTGTCGTGGCTACCGATTTTATAGTTAACAGCTTTAAATTTTCCACTAAAATAATAGGAAAACGGGAAAAAATCAAGTCTATCGAATCTACATGAATAGTCCAGCTATCGTGCAAACGTAAAAAATTATTAACCCAATCACAAACGCAAAATGTTCTCGCAGTTTTCTAAAACGCAACTCGACTTGACGTCGCTTATAGGAATAGGGTAATGCAATTATTCGTGCAAACGTGCGCCGCTAAATCACGTAATTTCACAGACGAAACGCATGAAACGCTCACAAAGGCGGCAAGCGCAGCTATTCGTCGATGAATTCTAATCAAGCGGAAACGAAATCATTAAACCAATTAACACGTCATCCGCGTGATCTCGCGTGAGAGAATTCGGGGTAATCGCCGAGAGGTTGCTTCGAGAGGTTTGCGCGTCATAATAATTTTCATGGGTCTCCGGATCAGAGACTTCGTTATGAGAATCGCGCGAGCTACGGGGGGGATGAAGGCGATTCCTTGGGATTAATCAAGCGTTAATTAAGACTAGAGCGGCTGGCTCCCGGGGCGCTCTCCTCTTCTCCGTCTCGTCTCGCTCGCTTCTCGCGATGCTGAGAGGGAAATTAAGCAAAGATGTCGCAGCGCCTAATGCTTCGGTCGGTCGTAAGGATCGCGCCGGCGCTACGTGACGCCTAAACTCGTAAACAGCTCCGTTATTTAGGGGATGATAATTGACCGTTTCGCTCACCCCCGCCGCGCTCGCTCTACGATTCTCCCGAAACAGTGGAAAGTGACGTCGACGAGTCTGGGAAATTCACCAATGCGCTCTGACGCAGTTGATGTTTACGAGAGACGATCTCTCCTTCTCTCCTTTCCTCGTTGTTTCATCTGTTTTTCTCTACTCTCGTAGAAAGGGGATAGAGAAATGAAATTCGATACGCCATTGTTGTATATCGCACGAGCATAAGCTCGCTTATTCGCTCCCATGATGGATACATACGGTGCATTCATGTTTATTGCCTGGCAAGTCGATATTAATAACAGTAATCAATTATTTCGTTTGAGTATCACGAGTATTTTTAGTAGTAAATAACTTGAAAAATAAGAAATTGTCAGTATATAAAAAAGGAAATATGTTTAATCAATACATTTATTGTTTAATTAATCTGTTAAACACGAACAAATTACGAAGTGCGCAATTGTACATCTTTAACGTTTTTGTTAACAAATATAATCTGACATCTGTTAAATTAATTTTTAATTTTTAAAAGTAACATAGAAAAACGTTCGATTATTTTTTCAATATAATACATTTTACGATTTATAATCGCAATTTTTACGATAATCTTTTTAATAAAAGCTTTATCAAATATGAAAGTGGCGTCGACAATTCTGCGAGTCGGTTAAGTTGCGGAATGGATTTTCTCCGCAAGAGAGGGAGGACACAGTGTGTCGGCTAAAAGCATTTTTGCGTCGGCCATCATGGAGCTATCATCCACCATCGATCCGCTTTATTCATAACTTTCGCTGGCCATTTCTGTAGCCGAGGACACTTTCTTTTTATCTGTAGAGTAATTTTCGTCATAAATGTTTTACAATCTTCTATCATTAATGCATTAATGCAGAGTTATATAAATTTCCCTAGTAGCACAATACATTGGCTGTATATTAGCTAACATTGGCTAAATATTGGTTATCTAGATAGATGATGCTTAGAGTTAAAGTAAATTAAACAACGTTTTTCTGGCTAGAGCCAGAACTAGTTAATGATTGCTCTCATTTTAAGGTTCCCGGGTACTAATCGCAACCATCTTGAAACGTGACGTCAGAAGCAAGAAATTACACGAAAATTACTTTGCAATGTACTGTCAAATAAAAAGATATTTGGATGAAAACACATTGTAGGTCGCTTTAGCACACTTGTAAAATATACAGACACTATTCTTAAAAACACTATCTGTAAAATGAACATGATAGAGCGTAGTCACATACATAATCAAACACACGAATACACACGTAATTTGACAATTTTGGAAAGAGATAGACACTGTGTCTTCTAAGTTGTGTATTCCTTGGTAATCTTAGTTTCCTGTATATTTTACATGTATGCCACAGGAATCTACAGTGTGTCTTTATTCAAATATCTTTTTATTTAGCAGTACATTGCAAAGATTTTCAACGTGTAATTTCTCGCTTCTGAAGTCATGATTTCAATATGGTCGGTGAGGGCTCAGGAGTCTTAATATATTCTAAATAATATTACATACAAACGTTTCGGCGCATTCGTTTCGGCCATCTTCAGTGTACAAATTAACATAATTACATGAATTTGCAGAGAATCATGTCCGTAATTACACTTGGGCCGGTATTCATAGTCAGTTCTTATTTCAAGATTGTCTTAAGTAATGTCTTAAGATGCTAATACGACTCTGTGAGAACTACATAAGACTATATTTAAGATAATCTTAAATATAAGAACTGACTATGAATACCGGCCTTGGTGTTATGTTTCGGTGTGAATTTACAATCTTATGAAGTGAGCTAATTTGGTCAAATTGTAAAACAAAGTGAATGTTCTATCTTCCGTTGATATGATGATAATAGTCATTTTACAACAGTATAGGACAAAACCAATTCTCTTAAAGGCACTCTTAGAATTAAGCATTATCATAGTGTTTCTATTAAAATTTTATATTAATCAATCAATTAGTTAAAAACAAAATCTAAAAATATGCAAAAAAAATATTACTTAAGTATTTCATTATAAGTATGATAATGTTGTATTGAAATACATTAAATTTCAAGATTTAAATACAAGAAAAATGTTATTAATATCATAAATGTAATGATAAATTATGAATATATTTTGTTATAAATACATTGTGTTATAAATACTTTGTTGAGGAAGCAGATGTACAAATTTTTGCAAAAAACCTGGCCGATATATATCGATATACATGGTTGATACTATTATTTTTGGCGAATCGTTCGGAGTTCCAACGATACAGTTGTCACCGTTTAGAGTTTATTCAGAACGATAATCTGTCGTGTCTTGTCAGAGAGAAGGCAGCTTCTTTTTCGTAGAATATCTTCCGTAAAACCTAAGCGACCTAGGAAAAACCTTTCGTAGACTTCGTTTTGTTAGAGGTGTGACATTACAAAGGGAAAAAGGGAGGATGAGAAAAGCGATCGCCTGTTTTGTGTATTGGGACAATTCCGTGAATCCATGTTGAGCTATCCGAGAATTTCTCGACCGCATGTCCTGTAGATTATCCGATGGACAGGATGTTCAGGTTCTTACTTACCAGATTTTTCTTGCTAATACGTGAAACTTTAAACTATCGGTTTGGCAAACCTTCTCCTTGTTTTGAAAAAGTCCGATTAGAATTTTCAGATATTTCAATAGTCGCATACCTAAAAAAAGATAATTTTGATATGTGTGGAATCCTCTAAATCTTAAAAGATTTTATTCTTATATTGACCTCAAAAGGATTTCTTTAAAATTAAAAGAAAAATAGTATAAACAAGAACTTTTAAGAGAGAAAAAAGTATTTTTCATTTTATTCATTTTATGAAAGAGTAATATGTTTGTTGTAAAACAGTAAGCTTAGAATATGGGATTATAGGAAAAATCATTTTGTACGTAAAATACTTTTCTTTGTGTGCAGAAATGAAGATTATATGTCAAATAATATAAGATTTAAAATTCAAATGTGCAATAATTTATAGTTGTCGTCATGTCGACTTATCAATTTTTATTATTACTTTTATCATTTAGTATTAATTTTTCTTTATTATTTGATCTTTTTACTTAATATCATTAAGTAGTCTATTCAATAATTACTTGTCATAAGAACTTTTAATAAAACAATATATTTTCGTATTTCGTGCAGAAAAAGCGCGAGATCTTCAATATTGTGAAGAAATTTTTATTGTGGTCTGAGACGACCTATTAAGACGTTCAGTGCTTGCGACGATACAATTTCTAGTATTATTAGTTTCTATTCCGTGTAGAATGCGGTACGATCACGAGAGATATTCACGGTCAGACAAATCTGTCCTACGAATTGTTAGCACATGTCCGCGTATGCCGACAAAGCGGACGAACCCCGCTGGGTCGTTAAAGCCAGTGATGAATTTTTCTTTCTGTCCTATCCGCATCTCAATTTTCTTGACAAATGTCGAAAACGCGGTAGAAAACTTTCCGTTGTAATTGGAGCATATATTTTATAAAAAGTTACTACGATAAACTTAGTAATATTAACATTTATTGAAACTTAACGCAATGTTTCTTATTATTAAAATTGTTATCCACATTTCTAGTTGGGTATAAATATGTATCCAATTTAAATGCTAAAATGTTTTTTTAGACATAAATTATGTTAAATATAATAAAATACATGCCAATATGTTCTACATATTTTATAGATTTGTCTTTCCATTGTTATTCTACAATTTGTTTTTTTTTACTATATATTTCCCGGAATCAGCATTCTGTAAATAAGCAATCTATCATTCTTCGCAAAAAAAAAAATGGGTTGCTACGCCCATGCACAAGTTAGCGCATCATTGTCGTGGGTGAGACTCCGGGACAGATCCTAATCTGTCGTGTAAGAAGTGAGAAGTTCCATTGTAACGTCCAGGTTCGTGCCCATCTTCTAAAAACGCACGTTAATGGTCCCGGTAGCAAAGTAGCCATTATGACCATCGAGGATTCGTGCCGCCTTGATTCCTTTTCATCGTCCTTTACCAAACTGTCCTGTTTCCAATATAGTTATTGTGAACTGCCACATGAGTTTTTCAACTGCACGTGGACTAACACAAGGCACGATACTGAGTATACTCGTTTTAATTCATATAGCGTGCTTATACATGGATTTATTATATTTATATAAATATATACATGTATGTAAGTATTATACTTTTTCTCTTCTGATTAACTACAGTAAATATATTTTTTTAAATTTAAATGCTACTATATTAATTTGATTAATTTAGAGAGCTAGGTACTAAATTCTCTAATTTAATTCCAATTTATAAAGTTTTATCACATATACTTGCGATTATTCAATTTACATAAAACCAAGTTTTTATATAAATTATTTTATTCTAAAATATGTATACATATTATTACACGCACCACTACACACACGTACAAAAATAGTAACGGTTTTGCATTCCATTGAATTCTATATAAAGATTAGATGTAAGTTGAAAGGTTTATAAAAAAATAGGGAGATAAAGATTAAACTATGAATTGGGAAAGAACGGTGATTTGTGAAAAGGAAGTATCAAAGTGAACAAAATATCTTACGGTTCGTTTCATGTTTTAAATCCGATCCGGGATTATTCATAAATTGCGAATCTTTAAAGCTCCGAGTAAAGAAATATTTTCTATTCATTTAAAGTGCTGACCGGGATTACTTACCTGTAGAATCAACCCTTATCCCACCTGTGAGATTTATTGATTTTTTTGAACGCTTACTAGTTGCACTTAAGACCAGCAGGTGGTGCAACCCTACAGGCCAACTCTTATTGCAAACAATCAGGTATGAGATCCCGATAAATTTTTAAAAATTGCAAAGACAAAATATAAAATTGCCTTCATCGTATCATCAATGATATAATTTTTACTGGTCTTAAAATATATATTTCTTTATGCCACAGAGAATTCGTTTATGTCTCAATTTTTGGTTGACACTAATTAAATCTGTATATATTAAAAGAATAATGTTAAGAAGAAAGATAAGGATTTTTCTCTTGTTGAATCACAAACACTTTGTAATCATAGAACGATAATTAACTATTTCATTTATAAATTTAATTATTATTGTGGTTTTCAAACGAATTTTTAATTTAATAAGTTTTAGATATGTTTGGAATAATATACAACATTAAATAATAATAAAAAAGAGTAAGTAGAATGCATTATATTTAAAATCTTGCAATTATACATAATTAATATAATATAGTCGTGCTTTATTTTTTAAATATATTTTCTGTCTACTCAACAATACGTTTCTTTTGTATGACAATAATTGTAAACGATCCCACTTGACACGCACAATATTTTTGTGAACGATGGAGACAATGAGGTTCATGATAGAAGTGCAAAATGTGTTTTACCACATGAAGTGAGGGTGACGAGGAGCATATTCGTAGCTTCCCGTTGGCAAATGGGGTGTCCAGAAACGACACCGACGCGCGACGCATCGGGGTGAGACGCTTGGCCGACCAAGCATCGCGCCGAGGCCGCGCTAGACAATTGAAAAAAATCACTTGTCTCGCCCTAAAAGTAGGGCCTTCGTGGATGCTGGAGCGAGAAGTCAGAACAGATGCAAGGGCGATGAGAGGACGATATCCGTGAGCGACAGTCCGTTAAACGCAATGTTCCGAATCCAAAACGTTGCGGTTTCTCGCGGCCGGAAATATACATTGCTTACGTGCCGTTTCGCGCACGTGCACCGATCCAATTCGAAAAATAATTTTATCGCGCGACTTAGGTATCATATAGGTTGAAATTGTGTTAGCATTGAAACCGAACCAATCTTATTTTAATCAAATATGAGATGATTAAGAAAGATGATATTGCAAAAGTTGAAGTTTAATTTCTTTATACTCGTAACACAGATACGATTTTTTATTATGTTATCAACTATTATTGAGATAATTTTGCAATATTATATCCTCATAGGAAAAACGCTTAATTATTATATATTAATATCTACTTTTTTTTATGTTATGACATTATTATTATTATTAGCGATAAAGTGACGTGTAAATGAATGTGTTCCAGGTTCGCATAGCTGGCAGCGGAGTAAGAGGCTGGCTGGATGCATCTCACGAGACGAACAATTGGTTAAAATATATTCGAAGTACTTCTAGCTCACACGCAGTAAACATGCGCCATGTACTCATCGGCGGTCAGGTAAGAAAAATTTAATAATTAAGTCATGTAATTAAGAGCTTGAAAATTAGCGATTCGATATTTCATTATCGATATATTATAAATACGATACGATAAGTAAATCATATTGTTTCTATTGTGCGGCACCACTAACTCAATAATTTAATAGATATATCGTAAAAACAAGAAAAGAACTTCCAAATTATCGGCTAGAGTAGCCATAATAGATAACGCGTTAATAACCAATTAGAATCGACATTTGCCTGTTTCATAACCCATTTTACAGCGGCGCAAAAACACGCGTACAGATCGTTGGTAAGATAATTTCGCAGAGAAGTGAATTATTGGTATCACTAATCGGCATCTGCGATCTTGAGCTTCGATCCGGGTGCCTCGTACACGCATATAAAAAGAAATCCTTCACTTCTTCGCTTCTCGTGCGCAAATGGCATGCACGAATAATTATTCCGCATTAAAATTGTACTAATTTAGCTGTTATAAATACTTACAATTGTTGACAATTTAGAAATTACCGTAATAAATGCGAGTTAGTTGGCAAACAGTTCATTTTATTAAGATGAAGAAATATGTGAATTTTTATGTATTTAATCTTCATAGTTTTTAATATCATTAACAGTTATGTTAACTATACAATAAAGAGTTAATATATCATTATAATTAAAATTATCCCCTTTTAAACATTTGGCAACTACTTTCTGACTCATCCTCTATTTAACTTTTACACGCAACTGACATTCTGATCGGCAGTTGCAGTTAATAGGAAACAATAATTACGTGCTAAGTAGAATTCCAATTTATTGCACATATGTCATTGATTGTTAAAAAGCTTATTAGTACTTTATCATATTCTCCGCATATTTAACCATCTATTTCAAATGGCTGTTTTCCTGTTTACGCGTACATTTTTCCAAGAATTTATTCAAATATAAAATATTACATTCGTTGTGTTTAATAAAGAGATAAATAATTTTTATTCATATTTTAATGCAAACTAGAAAACGATTTGGGAAGATTAAATAATAATTTGTACAACAAATTTTAAAAGAGAATATTAGAATTTGTATAATAATAAGATTCGTTTCTGTAAATTTTAAATTCAAAGATTTTTATTTCGAAGCGATCTTTTAATTAAAACAAATATTTAAAAAACAGATTTTTCCTCTAATCTCCTTTAAAAGCACTCACATATGATTGGCCGTCGAATAGACATATAAACGGAAACGATGGAGGTCACGGTGTCAATTTAGGGTCGAGCTCATGCTTCTGTCCATTTGGCTCTTTCTCTCTTTCTCTCTGTGAACCGTGGCACATGGTATCCTCGATGTTGTGGGCGCGACGTAAGCTACATGTATACAGGGTGTTTAGTTATTAAGTCACCCCACGGGGTCGTTTCTCTGACTTCCTATACGCCCTCTCGCAATCGCTGTGGGAATGGGGGACGCGACGCTCTCTATCAGTGCCCAGCAGAATCGTCGTCGTAATGATTCTTCGAGTCCCCGTGACGACACTATAAAGATCGTTTCATGGCTTCCCACTATCGGACTCTATAGAATCGCATGCAGATTATGCGCCGCGTGTGAAGGGATTTCCTTTAATAAAATCGAGATACATAATCATTCGAAGTAGTATCTCTACCATTTTTATTATTTTTTTTCTCTTCATTAACATTATCATTAATTTATTTGGACATAAAGTAGAAAAAGAGAGTAAAAAGATATTATACACATACTGTTGGTTTTGCAATATGTAACGATTCTTTTATCATCAACAATATTATAGTACAAATGTCAGTTTCGCAATAGAAAAATTTAATAAAATGTTACGCAACTAAAGTAATTTTTATATATTAATTATTTTGCAAAAATTATATTTAAAAATAATTGTGTGTTGTACAGGTATTAATGCTTAAGATGAAAAACAATTAATTTTAGCATAATTTAAAAACTTTATAAATTTACAAACATCTTGTAGAGTTAATTTTTACATAATAATTCCTAGTACTAAAATGAAAAATTTTTTAATTATTTTGAAATATGTACCTATTTATGCTGTGTTTATGTTGAAAGATTTAAAAATTGAGTGTTATTGAATAATAATACTGATGATAGATGGTGTATGAGACTATTCGCGACATTGCAACGGGAGAAGAGCTTCTTTTGGGCATTCGGGAACCGCTTCAGCTGCAGGACATGCTGGGCGAAAACACGACCGAGGACCGAAGTGATCGAGAAACTGGTGAGTATCCAGTCATGCAAGACTTGCTATAATCTCCCATTATTTTATTTATTAAATATTTTTAGACATCGGAATAAGACATCGGAGCTTATCTCTCCAGATATTTCAGACAATACAAAAAATTATTTTAATTTGTTTTAATAATGATTGAATGAGGGACATCATTAATAATAATAATGAACAATTATTTCACAGTTCTATTTCATACACCAAATACGTAATCATAAATAATATAACTTAAAAAAATGTAAATCAGATAATGTTGTTCATTTAAAAGTAATAATTAATAAATTTTAATTAATTTAAAATATCCTTTTACTAAATTGCATAAATAGATTGAATAAACAATCTAAATAAGAAAATAAACATAAAATGCATAACGTTTGAGGAGTAATATTCAGAAAATAAAAAGAACAGAAAATACGAATTAAAATAATATTCAGATGGCCGGCAAGATATCGGCGTTCACGATCGTTTCGGCACAGCTTTACGACTTTTGGTGCCGATACACATCGCGCACGTTGGCAGCTCGTGCGCGTACAATTACGCGTATGAACGCAAATGAAGGGCAGGGGCAGGTGTTTTCCGAAACGACGAATCGGGGGCGGGCAGAGGGTAAATCGTGGATCGTTGTGTGCACGAGCTGCTCGTCATGCACCCTTGACTTTGGCGTGATTCACCTGGTCGGCCGTTGCGTATTAACCCTCGTCCGGTAATAAGCGCTGATTATTTGCAGATAGTCGTGTTCGAGTCACATGTCGCCGTGCCCCGTGTCGCTTCGACTTTTGTCCGGAACCATCTTTCTTGCCCATCACGAACAAAATACGCGCTCTAGTTGTGATATTTACGATTTATTTTATTCTTTGTTAAAATTATTATTATTTAATGTGCATATATAAAATTACATTATATAAATTAATAATATACACATTTACACATAATTTTTTTAATGTAGAGATTTTAATTATCGTTTGTTCCGAATTGAATTATTTTTAATTGAATATATTTCGCTTTCTTTTATCAGACAATTCTTATTTCTTTAATATATTAATATTAAAATAAGAATTGTTATTTTAAGCCAATTTCAAAACAGCCATTTAATACGTCTTCAATTTAATTAATCGATTGTTAAATTTTATTATATGGACCATTTCACCATTAATATATTTACGAAGAAGGGTAACGTTTACGTGTTTCACTGCTCGACAATTATCTGGTTGTAACTTCTGCACGATGGTCAAAATCTGGATGATGACTTGGTAGGGTCGAATTAGGACCGGAGGGTTATACGCGACACCCAGATGTCGCGACAATTAAAACCGGGCTTATTGTCAAAGTTTTGCCGTCAGAGACTCTACGGTTAATTTGCCCACAGTTTTTCGTCATAATTTTAGGAGAGACTCGTAAAATGCGTCTTTGCACGTGGAAGATACACTGTTCCTACTAATAGATTCATTATTAAATTTTCTTTTGATAAAACCAATGAAGGTAAGTTTCTATTAATAAAAATTAATTTTTATTAATAGAATATCGTCAAGTAACATGGTTGTTATAAAAAAAATTTGATATAATTTAGAACAGGAAATCTGTAATTTACAACCTATATCTGATAGAAATGTAATAAAATATATTTTTCGATGCAGTTACTTCGTTGGAATTTTTTCAGTCGTCTAAAAAAATTAAAAAATAATGTTATTATATGTATACCATAATATATATAATATATATAAAATATTGATCACTTAATATAATAACGTGTCTATATAAATATTTGACGAAGTAAACTATATCCTTTTTCATTTCAAGAAAAAAATATTGTAAAGATACTAATGCTGATGTCAAACAATAAAATTACGAAAGAAAAGGTGCTCATTTACATACACATAGAATGGTGGAGCAGACTGCAAAAGGGAGACGCAGTTTTATGAGATAGCTTTAGTAGCGGAACGTTAGAATGGTAATTAAGTCGAGCCTACCGATAATATTACTTTCTCTAAATTAATTTGAAAATTAAGAACCTTATTGTTACGATAACAGGCAGATTAGATCGCAGAAGAAATTGCTTTTGTGTGTGTGCGAATTTCCTTTTTTTATATTAATAATATCCTAATAATTCTATGTAAAATCAATCACTATTACAATACTACTAATGAAAACAATGAATATTAATAAAATTTAAAATAGATTCAACAATATTTATGTAAATTATCTATAAATTTCGTAATTATTTAATTTACTTCAACATATAAGAAAAGGGTTGTAAGTAATATTTATTAATGATTATTATTATCAGCTGTATGATTGATACTTCTTTTGCTGATACCAATTCTGTAGATCTTTGTTCTCGGTGGATACGTAATTTTACGTACTAAGAGAGATTAATGCTGACTTTAAATGGCAAGAGTGGTACTGGCGTAATCTAGTAAAGCCATTTTTACGAGGGAATCTCCGACAAGCTGGTGTGTGCAGCAAGAATAATGATGTCAAACAAACGACGTACGCTCCGTATTAACCCTTGCGAGGGGCATCTGTGCTGTGTCTCTCCCTCGGACGGATCATTTTTTTTCGCGGGGAAAGAGACAGGGAACAAGGGAAAATGAAAGAAAAAGATGCGAGGAATCGTTTTAACACGCCTACGTGGGGTGCGTGTAGAGCAGCATTCAACCGGAGTTGTATGTTAACTTAATCTCATAGATGTACATATATCTATATCAAATATTCACATTAAAAAATTTATATTCCGCCTGTACATGTTCCACAATTCGTCTTTGATATTAATTTTTTATAAATACATATAGTTCATCTTTTCTTATTTTTTAATATTATGTTTTTTATGTTATGTAATATTATATAGCAGGAAAGAAAATATCTTAATAATTAAAAGTATAATAAACATATTACATCTTAAT
>VBVR01005029.1:0-13074 GCA_011638315.1 Tetramorium parvispinum | reverse complement strand
ATTATAGCTTCTGCTGAATTGCCGAGGTCAATGTTTTATATTTAGCATTCCTATACTTAATATAGTGTGTTAAAGAAAATTCAATTCGCTAGCTCATGTGGGCCTTTCGGAAGTATATCCGATCATTTTTTAGCGGTCAACTCTAATATGCGTAGCAACATTTACATTTAACAACGCTTTGCAACAGAGATGCGAAAATTGATTCTCTTATACGTATGTCAACGTTTAATATTTTTTTTAAATGTAAACTATATATAAACACAGATTTCAGTATCCACTTTTGTATAATCTTACCGATCTTGACGAATTGCGGATTATCTAGTTTTCCGTCGGTCTCCAGCCAGTTGGGTGTGGTGAACGCGATCACCACCAGAACGAACGCCACCGCCGTGCATATGACGGCGGCCTTGCCCGTCCTCGTCTTCCCCATCACTCGCGATCGTTACGCGGACGTAATGAAGGACAGCCGGGAAAGAAGCGTAACTCCTCGCGATCGCCGAACGACGTGTGTATTTCGCCGTGACCCGCCTGGGACGCAGAAGTATGCAACTTCCTCTCGAAGGAAGCCTTACCTCGACGCGCGAACGCTAGAGCGCGTTGCTCGTCCCAGGTAATCCCCTCCAACCGTGGAATTTCAACGACCTTCTCCCTTCTCCCCATGGTTTGCTGGCGAATTTTTTTTGCGTCCACCAAGAAAATTAACGCGAGAAAGATGAGATCTTTTTGTCCTTTCCAATTTTTCTTTCTTTCCGCTTCTTTCTGTACTTTCTTTTTTGTCGCTACAAAAAAAATCAACATTTCTTAGACTCTTAAAAACTTGACGACAACAAAGTAGATTTGGAATACTTTAATAAATGTGTGGGACGAATAAAGACATCATGATAATTTTCCTCGATAGTCTGGTACGAGCCTACGGATCTTCAGAAGGCGGCAAGGATATTCGAAGTCAAATCGCATTGGAAAAATGTGCTGCATTTCGTCTCGCCCAATCGGAACGAGCTGAAAGTCCTAGCCGAGCACCTCAACATCCCCGTCGCCGAAGATATGAACCTGGCGACTGTGAAAAGCGTAGCCGAGCAGTTAGTCGAGCACATTCCAGTTGTCATTACCACTTTGGGTGCGCAGGGAGTATTGGTTCGTATTCCGATTGTGTCGGACTCGTTCATCCTAAATCAACGAAAGACGGTTTCGACATTTCGTCAACTTTCTATTTCGCAGGTGACCCGAAAAGCTTCGCCAGACGAGCCCTTCTACAACGAGCGCGGCGAACTGATCGCCGATTCCCCGGTCGCGTCTCGATTGTATCCCGCCGTCGACGGTGCGGAAAGCACGGGCGAGATACTCAGCGTGAGCGGGTGCGGAGATTGCCTCACGGCCGGCGTAATCTACGGGATTCACAAGAACCTGGACGAGATCGGATGCGTCTCCGTGGCTCTAAAAGCCGCTGCACTTTCGCTGAGGTCTTTCGACGCGGTACCGCGGACGCTTCGAGACGCTCTCCAGCGATGAATCTTACTCTTGATCCTAAATCCTAACAATAAATAGCATACGATGGTTCATATACATTTCATGTTTCCTAGACGTAAAACATTAGATATACTTAGAAAACGTATAAAAATCAACATGTGCTATGGATACGTTCCATTTATCGCTCACAACGTTCGTAGAATCATTTCATTCTCGTTCAACAGATATTAACGAATAATGAAATGATTCTACCAACGTTGTGAGCGATAAATGAAACGTATTCCAGGAAATGTATTTTAATTGCAATTAATTTCTTAACTGACTACGATTGACCGTTTTAATTGTATTTTTACAAATAAATAACACGTTTTATTACTATTACACGCAACTACTAAAGTTGCTATTATACTACTACTACTACTACTACTCCAGGCCGCTTTTGCATTGTAGACGCGCAATGGATTTGTGCAACGCGTTTGTAAAATCAATATGGATGTTTTTCCACCTACGCAGCGTCGTCCGATATGTTTATATCGGTGGCCGCCGGTAGGTCGGAGCGATCAAAACGACTGGCTAGTCCGTCCCACGTCGTTCGATCGTCCTTTCGATATCGCTCCCGAAGAAAGCGTCGCGTAAAAGCGACGGCGGCGGCCGCGCGCGCGAGGGCGCGTACAACACGACGTCGTATTCCCCAAAGCGCTACAAAGTGTACGCTACACGGCTGATGCGACAAGTCGATCGGAAAAAAAAGGTCCGAGAAGTAGGTCCCCGCGTGCACCTTCCGCACCGTCCGCCCTCGGAGTGGCGACGCAGACAGCATGCGGCACCGGCGTGACGAGGACGGAGCGTCGCGCGGGTGCAGCACCGTGGCTGCAAGTAGAGTGCAGAGCCGCCGCGCGGCGGTGGTGGGGGACCAATGGCAGGGTGCTGCACGCGATCACGTGGCACGGGTCTATGTCGTTACGTGTTACTCGACCGACCGAGAGGGCGCGACACCGAGAGGGACGAGGACGGACGATCGGGGCGAGCGCGCAGAGCACGAGGGAGATAGGTTAAGTGAGGGAGATAGCGGCTCGCGTTGAAGAGAAAGAGACGCGCGGGGATCGTCGGGGCGGTGGAAGGGGCGAGAGCGCGCGCGCGCGCGCACACGAGCGCGATTATACCCTCGTACTCCGCGATCGCGTATATACTCTCGCGACATACGTATTCATTGGGTACATATACACACACGCGCGACACGGCAAACGTACAAACGAAAGGGAGAGAGACAGAGAGAGGGAAGGGGGGGAGGGAGGGAGAGAGGGAGAAACGGACCAAGCGAGCGCCGTTACGATAAAAGAGAAGTTTTTCGGAGAGCACACTCGCAGAGCCGTTCAATGGTCGTGGCAGCTATGCTGCACGCCACCGTCGTCGCCGTCGTCATCGCCGCCGTAGGGCGCCTAACTAGCTAGTTCCGACGGGCCAGCACGACGGGAGCCGCGTCTCGGTGCTCGCCAGTTAATAAACGAGCACGAGCACGTTACGACGCGCGAGTCGGGGTCTCGTCGTCGTCGTCGTCGTCGTCGCCACCGCCACCGCCGCTGCCGCCGTCGTCGCCACCGCCACCGCCGTCACCGTCGCTGTGATCGTTGCCGCCGTCACCGCTACCGCCGCTGCCGTAACCGTCACCTCGAAGATGACCATAATAGTATTTCTGATCGACACATCGGCCTCCATGAATCAGAGGGCTTATTTGGGCGGTCGGCCCACGCTCTTGGACGTCGCCAAGAGCGCCGTGGAGACCTTCGTGAAGGTAGTACGCCTCCCTCAGGAAATCGCGGAGCACAGCTTCGATACGATGCGCCGCGCCGCGCCGCGCCACGCCGCACCGCGCCGAGCGGAGTCACCGTCCTCGTCGTCGTGTCGTGCGGGATGCAGAGGGATGGAGGGAGACGGGAAAAGAAGAGGGAAGTATATCCGTCTCTTTCGCCTTCCCTTTCTGCGTTCTCTCTCACTCTCTATCTCTCTCTCTCTCTTTCGTTCGGCCACCTAGCCTTCTCGGTGACGAGGAGGGTAACGCGAGTCGCGCGCGCGTAAAGTAGAAAATGGAAAAAAAAATAAAATGAAATAATCCTTCTTCCAGGTACGGCAGAGATCGCCGGAGAGCCGCGGGGATCGTTACATGCTCCTGACCTTCGAAGATCCACCTCAGAACATCAAGGTACATCCGCGCCACGCGCGTCCCTCCCCTCCTCTCTCGGTTTTCTCTCTCTCTCTCGCTCTTCCACCACCTTCGCACGTCTCCTACCCCTCCCGCATTTCATCCCGAACGTGCCCTTTCGCGTCGTCGACCTGGCCCAGCCTCACGAGGATGATGCACCCCGGGAGTAAGCGCGTCCGCGCGTTCTCTCGCCCTCCTTCTCCTACGGCCAGAGTCTCAAGTTGGGTTAGGTTCGCTTAATGGCGCCGAATAATTAATGCGCGGTAGTGCACAAAGGAGCGGGACGACGTGCCTCCGCCTCGTAGCTTTCCCCTCTTGCTCCTCTTTTTCCTTCTCGTTCTCTACCCTGTGCACACAGCTGCGAAAGACGCGCATCGTTGAAGGTGCAATGCCTGGGGGAAAAAAGAAATGTGCCTAGAGGAAAGCGCCTTTGGCGCCCTCCGTAGCGCGAGTTTTTCGCGCCAAATTTTGCGAGATTCAAACGCGACGTCGCCTTCGCTCCAATCCATCCTTCTGCGTCCTTTGCTGCTACCTGTTCCCGTTTATGATTTCACCTTTTTTTCTTTGCATTCTTCTGCTCTACAACTTCCTATAAATAGTGATTGGGGTTGATGATTTGAATTGAAGGACGAATTAGCTTCTCTCACATGCGACATTCTCCCTCCTCTTTCCACTTTTTGTTTTTATAAAATTTTATTTTTGAGGCATAATGCTCATTTTTTGTGAAATGGGATAAATAAAAAATATATACGGAATAAATTGTCAGAGATAGTGCATTTAAATATCCATCAATTTTGCAGATAGAATATTTACATAGAGGAAATTAATACAATAAATATAAATTATTGAGATTGCTAAAATTTCTCTCAATAGCATTGTATTTCTATTATTTACAAATTATTGATGGAAATTCCAGATGAATCCGATGCACAATAATGTTAAGAATGTGGATTCACACAAGGAATATTTGAAACGCTATTTCGTCCGAGTTATATTTATAACTCGGATATATTTTCAAATTCCGCTGAAAATATTTGCAGTTGTATTTTATCTCGCACACATCTTTACATATTTTTAAATCTGATCTTTGACAATTCATTCCGTGTAAATATTTCTGTTTTATAAAGAAGAAAGAATTTGAGATTAAATTAAGAATTAATTTGGGAGAACTGTGCGTATAATGTTTTTCTTGCGAACGATGCTTTCTCAGGCAGGATGGAAGGAGAACCTGGCAACTTTTATGAACGAACTCAAAAACTTGCAATGCGTTGGCTTGACGACCCTAGGTGCCGCCTTGAAACACGCGCTGGATGTGCTGAACATAAATCGCATGCAGACCGGCATAGACACATACGGCCAAGGGAGATGCCCGTTTTACTTGGAACCATCCGTTATAGTTGTTATAACAGACGGAGGAAAATATACGACTAACAGTGGGGTCCACCAAGATGTAAGTGCGAACTTTTTACCACAGCTGTCGAATGAAACGTATAATTTCTCTTTTATCGTACAAAAGCAAATGCATTTCTTTTGCAGTTTACGTTGCCGATGCATTCCCCGATACCCGGGTCTGAACTGACGAAGGAGCCATTTAGATGGGACCAAAGATTGTTCTCTTTGGTGCTACGTTTATCGGGGACGCCAGCCGTCGAACGAGATATCGGCCTGGTGGCGAGTGATGCATCACCGATAGATGCAATGTGTGAAGTAACTGGAGGTAAAGGAGATGCAGCTTGAAATCTTGGCTCTCCGTCTGGATCTTTTAAGGCACAAGCGAATTTACTTTCTCAAATATCTTATAACTTTCGCTTTGTGTAAACAATTGAGTTTAATATTTTATCTTAAAACTTATCTGATATTGTAGTAGAGATGTTGACAAGTAATCCAGAATTTTTTTTTTGATATTTTGAAAGCCTAGAACATAAAAAATAAACATGTGGTGAACTTAAAAGATCCAGTTATGTCTATTTCTACCAATGCAGATTAACTTTAATCTCGGATTAACTTACTTTTCATCTTTTTCTAATTCTTAGGATTAAAAAAATAGAAAGTAAGTTAAACCGAGATTAAAGTTAATCTGCATTGATAGAAATGGACATTAGCTGACAATGTTAGTAAAAAAGTAGTTTTTAATGGAGGATTAGCAATCTTAAAACAGCAAATAGTCTGCGTTTTTCTTAGAGCGTTTGTGACTCAAAACATATGTTGTAAAAGAATCGAAATTCTAAATTTAATTTGAATTTTCATTACTTGGATTTTTTCATTACAGGACGCTCATATTGCATCACGTCGTTCAGGATGATGATACAGTGCATAGATTCTTTGGTGCAAAAGGTTCAATCGGGCGTGGTGATCAATTTCGAGAAGATCGGTCCCGATCCACCGCCATTGACCAACGAGGCCCCGCAACACCAGGACGAGGAAGAGAACGAGGACGACAGTAACGCGACCAACGGTCCGCGCGCTCAGTATTCGAATGCGCTAGCGCCGGGAAACACGGCTTGGTATTCCTGCAGGCGTCTGATCTACGTGCCGCGGTCGGCGCAGAAAGGGTTCGCAGTAGGGTTCTGGCCGATTCCCGAGAGCTTCTGGCCGGATCTCAGCGCCAGCTCGTTGCCGCCACGATCGGCACATCCGAATGTCAAGTTCACGTGCACTAGCCAGGAGCCGATGGTGATTGAGAACCTACCTTTCGACAAGTACGAACTGGAGCCAAGCCCCCTGACGCAGTATATCTTGGCGCGGAAACAGCCAACAACATGTTGGCAAGTGTTCGTTGCTAATTCATATAAATCGAGCGAAGTGGGCCATCCGTTTGGTTATTTGAAAGCTAGTACAAACTTGACTTGTGTAAATCTCTTCGTCATGCCTTATAACTATCCCGTGCTGTTACCGCTGCTAGAAGAACTCTTCAAAGTACACAGGCAAAAACCGACACCTGAATGGAGGGCGCAGTTCCAGGGCTACATAAGGACCATGCCTACTTATTACGCCGCCGTAAGTTTTCCTACATTTGTGCAAATAATTGTATTACTCCGAAAATATTTTTATCAGAGTATCGTTTGTTACAGTCGTTGAGGAGGGCATTGACCAGGATGGGAGCATCCGCGCCTCTGGCACAAACCTTGATACCCGACAACATGGACAATTCTTTATCGTATAGTGTCTTAAACTATCTAAAGCGGTTGAAGAATCAGGCCAAGATCGAATTTGATAGGCTCTGTAACGAGGTCATTTCCAAGCAAGTTGCTGCCTCGAATCTTACAAAGACTTTATCTAACTGTACCACAAGCGTGATAACGGAAGGGGTGAGAGTCATGCCGAAGACACCGCTGAAGAAAGATTTGGTATGATTTTATACATCGAAAATCGATTTCTGATATTATAAATTACTTTAACTGTCATAATACCAAAGTCCATGTATCTGCTTTGTAGGTATCCCATCCTTTGTTGCAAGACAAATTCACGAGTCTCCGCGATCAACTGAACGAATTCGGTGGTTTCGTCGTCGGCTTGGTGAAGAATCAGCAGCAGCAACGTGGTGCACATAGTTACAGAAATGCCTTCGATGTGCCGAGAAAGTCCTTGCTCGATCAAGTCGTGCGGATGCGCGCGAATTTTCTGCAGCCTGGCTTGTTACATACAAAGTTACTCGATGATGATTACGTTCATTCGATGCCTTTAGCCCAAATGGGAAATTATCAGGAATATCTGAAACGCATGACTCCGCCGTTAAGGGAGATCGAAAGCGTACCAGTTAGACAACATATGTTCGGTAATTATTATTGATATTGGTAATATCATTCAACAAAACACACTTGCGAAAATAATTTTTATGTGTATAATTGTTTATATGTACCAAAAGATAATTAAAGCTGTATTTTGATCACATAGGCAATCCATTCAAGATTGACAAGAGGATGATGGTAGACGAAGCAGATATCGACATGGTCGGCGCGACATCCTCGACGTCGAAAGGCGGTCTCAAGCGCACCTTGCCACAGTCGGACAGTGGAGGCTCGTCTTCTCCTAGGCCACCACCCAACAAGAGAAAGCCCGGACCAATACCAAAAAACGTGATCGTGCGACGGCCCTCGTATACGCTCACTCCACCGAGTTCCCCGATTCCTTGGGTGATGGAGGACACGAAGAATCAAGTAGCGGTGACGGCAGCAGCGACACCAATCGCCGATACGATCGCCGCCTTGCCATCTTTGCCTAATGTATCGCCAGGTCACGCGTCATTGCCGTGTTCGAGCGCGTCCGAAAAGTTGGTAAACGGTCTCGCGGAAATGCCAGTCATACCGGTTTTCGAGCCGATCCCGGTGGAACATGTTAACAATCATATGGACACGCCGCCCGTTCTGACGCCGATAGTTAACAATGTTGACACGATACCGAAGAGTGAAGTTAAAAGTGAACGGACAGACAACACGAAAAACGAGTGCAATCGGTTACTTGTTAACGATTGTATTGAGAATAGCGTGCGAATTGTGGACAGTGCCGCTGAAGAGAGACTGACGAATCACGTGGAAGAGAAACGCGAGCCGAAGACCGAGAGGGAGCCGCGGAAGCTAACGAAAAAGGAGCTGGAGGACATCAGGCGACACAATTTAAGCATCCGGGAACTCGTCTACAAGGAGGTGCGGAGAAGAGGCAAAAGTAAGTCTTCATCGCGCCGATCGATTCTCTTTTATATCCTGAGAAACGTTGCGAGATTAATGATTAAAAAACCAAAGATTGACATACTTATCTATCGCTAACGATAACATTCTCGTAACAGCGTTAACACGTGATCAATTCATTTCGTTTCAGATTATGCAACACTGTTCTCACACTTACATCAAGTTCAGGGGACCCTAGATATACGGCTTGCGTTTGTAAAAGACATAGTAAAAGAATCATTACGCTTTAAACGACGTAACTTGGCGTCACTGTTAGAAGAGTATCTTAAAACCATTCAAGAGGACGGTTGCGCTATAAATCACAAGCTGAATCACAATGGTGCCACGAAGATAAATTGTTAAGATATATGCATAATCAGGGCGTTTTATCTTAATAGTGTACAGGACATAAATTGCTATAAAGGAACTCTCGCGTAAGTTTCTTTTTTTTTTTCAGATTTTAGTAGCGGTTTCGATCTGAAATAAAGCTACTTTCATTAATTGCTGGGCAGACTTGATGCGATCTTGAAATCTCGATGAGTTTCAATAGCATTTTTGATGTTATATCATAGAAGACACTTTTATACTTTACTTTTGGCTTTGTTATTAACCAATCGATAGAAATTTTAAATATATTACGTGGCACTCTGCTGCCATGAATCGAAGCAATAATTTATTTACCACCTCCATTAGTGATGTGAAGAAAAACGGAGCAATATTCAACCATGTATATCAAATTCTATTATATTTCTCGATTAATAACTTATAATCGTTTGAAAATTTGTTTTAAGCCTTAATCTGAGAAAAGAAAATCTAGAATCTTTTTTATTTTGAATACTCGAAAAAATATCCCAAGTTACACAATCGTAACGTAATACATTTATGCAATGGAATTCTTATCCTTCACGAGTAAATGCATGTTCGTATATCGTTACATGTAAATACGTTCGCACGTTTGTTTCATCGTCTATTACGATGTAATTTTCGGAATTTTGCCGGATATCATTTGACGCACATATTGAAAACGTCTTGGATGCTGGCATACAAGATAGTAATTGCGGGTAATGCGAAATAATAACTTAAGATTGACTATCCGTGAAACATGAATTCGCGTACAAAGTTTCGAAAGTACAAGTGCAATCAAATGAATCAGCATAATTCTATACATTCTCAACACCCATGTCGAATTTAGAAAAGGATTACATTACTCTAACACTCATACAATTTACATTTCCTATTATATTTAATCTATTTATAGTCACTTGTGATCTATATTATTAAGTTTAATAAAATGCCATAGTTTAACATTGTACCGAATTGTCTGTAAATTTTGTTGATGTAAAAGTAAATCACAAGATATGGCTTTCCATTAATGACGCATTATACAATAATAATCGCAAAGTCTATATGTATAAAGATGAAAACATATCTTTTATTATGTGTGAGCAAAGAGATTGTAAAAAATCGCACATCATGAAAGAATTTATTATTGTATAATTTATTGAATTAAAATATTGAAAAAAAATGAAGAGAAATTCTTGGTTGCAATGGATTCTTTTTCTTTCGTGAATTGCAAAATTAGCTTTTGTATCGCGAAACCTGTCATAAATAGCATTATACCAAAAATATTTGTGTATATTTAAACGAAATACTAAATGCAGATTTGAATTTATTGTGAAGTCTACGAAAGGTTCACAGTGCCTGATGCTATTTGAAATTGAGATAATGTATTCAACCCACTATGTCTTCAAAAGTTTCCAATATTTTATTTTACACATAAAATATGTATATTTTAAAACTTTAAATATCATATTAATTAAAAATACATTTTATATCTGAAACAGTATAAAAAATACAAAAATACAAAATTCTCTCTATGGATAAATTTTTCTGTTATATTATACAAAATTCATATCCACAAAAAGATATCCATATATGTATATGGATATCTTTTGTGATGATACATATGTGATTTATACGCACGCACATATTTACACAAGAAATGAGAAATATAATAATAGAATTTTCTTTTAAGAATATTTCAATGATCACATACTATAATATTGCATTATTCTAAATTGACGAAAATTTATTAAGAAAATTCCAATGATTACATATTATAATATACTATTTTAGATTGACGACGAAAGAGAAAGGAAGTGGAAAATCCATATACAAATTCAAGATAAATGTATAGTATAACAGAATCAAAATTGCATTATCTGAAATAACATGTGGATAAAAATAAAATGAATTTTGTTTTATCCTCGATTCCTTATATATATGCAACACAGCAGAAATTCAAAATGTTATATTTTAAAAATAAATTACTTTATTGATACACATGTGGGTTGAAGAAATGTGTGTTAACAGTGATAATTGTTTATATACCATTACTAGTTATACAAATGACAAGATCGTTTACTAGTTTATATCAGAAATAATTTGACCAAATATTATGTAGGATAATAACAGGCAGACAAGGATGATTATCTTACTTATTATCCGTCTGTGATTTTTGTACTGTTTATATCATGAAATATGAATTTTTATCTTGATTTCGCTTGAAAAAGATATCCAAGATAAAAATTAGAACGTTGATAAAACAAAGACATATCATTAAATCATCATTGTAAAAATTTAGTTTATATGTAGTCTTTAATTGATGTGTTCTTTTTATTTATGAAAGAAATGATGTTTTTTCTATATTTAAATTCTTATTCATATATTTTAAAATTTTTGTTAATATTTTATTAATATTTTAAGTGAGATAATCAACCACACGTTTTCTTGTAGACATTAATAATGTCCGATATTTTGTAGGAGATATAACCGAAATTGTATTTATTAGTTGAAAGTATATTGAATATCTTGTAAATTATTTTATTGACTGGAGCTTAGCTGAGTCTTATAAAGACAATGATGCTAGACGCTTAATTGCTCCAAGGAAAACTGAATAGAAAATTATTAAACAATTATTGATGTAAAGAATTAATATAAAACTAAGTGCGATTGTGTAAAAGAGATTAATGGGTTAAGTAGAAAATGTTTGGCAGTTTCAAGTACTTTGATTACAGTCCTTTTTTGATACAGCAGCAGTAATTTATTATTGTCGAAGACTCGTTAAAATGGATCATAGAATGATTTCTTTTCACAAATTCAATATTAAATTGTATACAGTGTGCTTTACCAAAGTAAGTCGTATCCCGCACACTATTGTGATAGCTTTAATAATTATATACAGTTTAATTTTATGCAAAAAAATTTTAGCAGTAAATCTGCGATCCGAAATAACCACATCTGTCGATAGTGAATTTTGTAAGGCGTTTGCTACAGATTGCGTCCGAGCAGTTACAAAATCAATGCGGCATATTCAACAACGTGTGAATCCGCTACAGTTCTGTATAATTCATGTGCAGTTATATCACAGGAAAACCAACAAAAAAACATACAGTTTCATGCCAATCTGTTACAATATGCTAATCGAATCACTGATACGTGCAAAGGCTTTCCCGCACGGCATGAAATATTTCTTGTAAATCATTTTTTTGAAATATTTCAGAAATATTACATAAACATTTATGAAACATAAAACATTACATAAATATTTATGAAACATCGTGAAATATTTCATGAAAACTTTCTAAGATATTTTAAATCTTGCAATTGAATATTTCAAAAATATTTCATGCTGTATGGATTATTGCCTATTGTGTTGCATAATAATTATATAAAAATAGAATTTTATGCTAAACATAATCCCATTAGAACTTGAGCAAACGTAATACAATTCAAAAGAAAAAGGAAATATGATTGTTTTCAGATCAGATACTTTTGCATGACGGCATGGAGAATGGAAATAGGGTCTGTATTGTACGCCTCGTTTAACGTATTATTTAGGGCGTCAATAAATGTTGCAATTACTATAATATTTTTTCACAACACCTGTAACAGTGACGACGACTACACGTGCATTATTGTATATACGAAATTGTACATAAGGCGTGTTAGTATTAATTATTATAGACGAGATTCATATTGAAAGGACTGTCCCGTTTTTACGTTTATATTTTAGGTAAAACGATAAGTAAAGCTCGAGAGAAGCGAATAAACAAATTGACGAAGAAGCCTCTTTGTCGTGTATCTTCCTTCCCGAAGTAAATGATCTCATTGTTCAAACTATACAAATAAGCTTTATTCTTCGTAACTGGATCTTTTGCATGTTTCGTTCCTTTTCTCTCCTCTCTCTCTCTCTCTGTTGTTTCAAATGCAAAACATGTTACGTGGTGCAGCTACAATGTCCAGATCTGCAAATGGGATAAACAATTGTAATTGTTTTATCAGATTCATTTTTTTATACTTGAACTTTTATCCCGTTTATTTTTCTTCTTTTTTCTTCTATCTTCTAATTACATGCTACATTTCATTTTAGATGCAAAGTACTCGACGTAGTGTAACTACAAAAATGTTCTAAGCAAAAAACAGACCTTAAGTTTGTAGCTGAAAAATTGATCTTCGTTTTTTCAACTTTTAAATATATATTTATATTTTCTGAGTAGACATTTAACAGTGCAGCTATAAGAAACTTATTATTACATATTATTTATTATATTATACAGATATTACATATCGTATAGATAGATGCCTATGTGTATTCATTATCGAACGCTGCATAACATTCATCCAGCGAACCGGCTTTTCCAAACACTCCTAACCTATAAATCGCCTATAGGAAATTGATTG
>VBVR01005028.1:0-13077 GCA_011638315.1 Tetramorium parvispinum | reverse complement strand
TAATTATATATATTATATATATTAATAATCATATATATATAATTATTGAGTTATATAACAATTATTGAGAATATATGTATATTATTGTGTAAATTATTAAAACTTACTGCATTTGTGAGTAGACTGCCAAACCATGCGTACATAAATGTTTGGCAGAGTTTTACTACAGAATATATCAAAAACCGCAATAATATTTTGTAATGAAATCCCGTCAGCTATTGCAAAGATTCAACAATTATATTATAAAATACTTGCTATACCATTGCACGCGAAGTGAAAAGATCTTGTAACCGCAGCGCAATATTTGTGTTCATATTTTTAGAAAGATACTTTAGAAACGAATATTATTAAACAGTATTTTACTTTATTTTATATTAATCTTTGTAAGAAATTATAACATTCCTTAATACAATGTTTGAATGTTCTTTACAAGTATCGGAACATGCTCAAATTTATTTTCGCATGTCATTAGTATGCCATAACGGTAATAATTACATATATGTATCCGTAACATGTATAATTGGATTCTCGACCGATTGCGAACGTGATTAACACAATGGATTAAGTATTGCAATATTCAACAACAAATTTTGCATTAACGTGTCCACATACCGATATCCCATAAGTCAGTCCACATCTGAAGTTAGATCTGAAAAAATATAATTTCTTTAGATGCCAAAGAAATTCACATTTTTGTTGTTGGTTAATAATTTTCGAAGAGAAGGAACTGTAACTTTCTTAATTACCCGCATATCACTAATATCTCATTTTTCCCCATATAGTAATATTTAAATTGAAAAACTGAAGTTTCATGTAGTTTTAACAACGACCAAATAATAACTATATTTACGAGTAAAATTCTCTAATATACAATAAGACGGGGAGTGTCAATAATCAAATAAATGATATTAACATATAAAACTGTATTTAAAAAGAATAGAACAGACGAATTATTCAGTCTAAAAATTAATAGTCACATAGTAATATTATTATATTGTTATAATTCCATCACTTTTAGGACAGTTTAAAATAATATTTTAATAATTTAAAAAAATTGTCAAATATTTAATTCATATATTTGTTATGAAAAATAATGAAAAGATATCGAATCAATATCGAATAAACACCGATTCGACCAATCATTTCTCACTTGTGTCACTTTCTGCCATACTGTGTACATGACGACTGGGAAAAAAATATGTTTTATAACGACAATTCTATTGCCCACACAACTTTTATATTTTATCTTAATACTTCTTAATGCTTCTTAAGATGATTTTTAGAAAAAGAAACTTGATTAAAAACTTTGCACTTTGCAACACTTACCAACGTTTCCGTTACGTTTGGTGCGATGAACTTACATTCACTGACGTCGAAGTGAAATAAAAGATTTTACCTTCTATTTGAAAAATAGTGCTATTGAAAGACTGCAATTTATCTTGCCATTGCTTTGAAATACGTTTTTTATTGGCGACACGTATCACTTGTGTCTGTCGAGATTTTTAATAATTAACGGCTAATTTAAAATGTCTTTCGATACAGTCGAAATTGACTATCATTTCAGTTTTTTTGGTGGCTATAGAGTCATATAAGAAAAATGGCACTTCAAAGAGAACGATTAAATTTACAGGCTGCAGGTGGCGAGTCCCATCAGATATGGTATCAGAATCAGCGCTGTCTTCTCTTACTTAATTGAAACAGATTTTTAACTATTCTCTTTACGAGCTAAAGAAGCCCTTACATTGTCGATGGAAAAATTGTCAGTATACCTTTAATAACTTCGAGCACGTAAGCTGAAAAGTTTTGGTACAAAGTTAGAGAGATTTGAATAACCTGAGGATATAAGCAAACGTACATACAAACAGAGTTTCAGTCACCTACGCTCGACACTTTTCGGCAGTATATCTTCGACACATTTTTTTCTTTCGTTTTAGGTCAGTGCGACTTATGAATCTTATTATATACACGTGTCATTACAGAATTAAACGTTCTTCATTTTTCTAAAGTTTATCTTCGAAACTTCTGTTTACTATCTCGTAAAGTGATTATCGTTTGAGGAAATAAAAAGTGAAATGCAGTGATTTATAATAAGCATTTTAATATTGATTAAACATTAATGGTGTAATGAGAAAAGGAATTGCTAATGCAAAATTTAACATTCTTCATTAAAATAACTACAATTTATACGTAGCGCTCATCGTTATTCGTCATTATCACCGATAGATTTCAACAGGAAGAAGTATGACATTGTAGTATTCACCAACTGTCAAGAAAATCAAAACGATTAAAATTAGATCAGTGCAATTTTTAATGTTATTAGCAGATGTAATGACATTTTCAAACTTTGTATAAAATAGAATACAACTCGACATAAAAACTTTACTTGTTAAACTTCTAATTAAACTTCTAATTGATACATACAAAACAATAGAGATATTTTTCTAAATCTTTCTTTGTGTTGTCTAAATTCTATAATATAGGTTCTATTTAATGTAATTTAAAAAATAGCAGATTCTAAATAATTTTAAGTTTGTTTCTCAAGAAAGATATTCACATTCTTTGAAAATTTAAAATTCGTGTTTTTACAGAAATAAGATACAAATATTACCTTAAACTTTAAAGTAATGGCGCGGTAAAAGCTATTAGGTTGGACATTAAAACACAGATTTATATAGAATCAATTACAATTTAAATACTTACATTAGTGAACATGACTATATCAATGGTAGAGAAAACTGCTTTTATAGTCATCGGCTTTTGCATCAACATTAGAATAATACTTGTTCTTATGTGATGATTTAGACTAGAATTAGGCCATTTACCAAAGTATATTCCTTTACGAAATTCTTCGTCCTAAACATATAGTAAATAGAATGTGTGCGCTTGTGTATATATACGATATATACATGTGTGTGTGTGTGTGTGTGTGTGTGTGTGTGTGTGTGTATGTGTGTGTGAAATGTTTAATTCTTGTCATTACAATTGCAAGTTGTAATAATAATAATAATATTTAATGGTTATTACAATATATATTATCGAATAAATTATTAAAACTTACCGCATTCGAGAGGAGTGTGCCATACCATGCATACATAAAAGTTTGGAAGAGTTTTACTAAGGAGTATACCGCAAATTTGATTAAATTTGTGAGACTAAACTCCGAGAGCTATTGCAAAGGTTCAACAATTATTTTATGAAATATATTATGAATACTTGCGCAGTGCTATGTATCATTACACGCAGAATGAAAAAAAATCTTTCATGTGTATATAGAATTTTTGTTTCATTCTTTTAGAAAAAATACTTTAGTGCGAATGTTATTTAACAGTATTTCATCTTTATGTAATTATGTTAATCTGGCAAATTTATAAGATTTCTTAATTCAATATTTGAATATTCTTTACAATAAGTATCAGAACATGTTCAAATTAATTTTGGCACGAAATTGGCGTGACACAACGATAATAATTAGATAAACATAATATATATTATCTCCCGACCGATTCCTTTTGTGTTTAACACAATGGATTAAGTATTATGACATTCAACATCAAATTTTACATTAATATACACATACCATCTGCTCGTAAATCAGTGCACATAGAAATATAGAGTTGCTGACAATGTGCCATAAGACAATTGTTGCATAAACGTGTTCCAGCGTGTTGCGACATCGCAATAACTTCTGATGCTTCACCACACATGTCCTTAAAATGTCTGAGAACTTTTCAGTGGGCAAAGGATTCGTGAGCCTGAAAGTCATGGCCTGCATCGTTGACGCAAAATGAAAGACATAATAGCCAAAGCCACAGTCAACGCTGGTCGTAATGGCGACAATGATGATCGCTATGACTGCCTCAAAAAGAAAATGAAAATGATACAAAAAGTTGTTGGGAACTTTCCAAAAATATCCGATTCTGCTACTGAATGGTAGGGGGTATTTCGTAGTTGGAGAATGTAAATGGCAAAGGTCGCGGATTATTAATAAACATTGAGGCAGATAATACACCAAAAATACTCCTATCACAGATGCAGTAAATGTATATGCCAGAATGTATATTTTGCGCAAAGACGAAAACATTATCGTTCGAATTTTCTCGTTTTGCATAAGCTCCTCTTCGAAAAGATTCTTTAGCGTCTGGTGATGATTTATCAGAGAACCGCGATTGATGATAAAAATTCCCACCTTTAAAAAAATCAGAAATAGATATGTCTTATCCACACAAGATAAAAGTACACAGAGACTGACTTGATACGTTTGATATTACGATTTTAAATCTGTTATATTTGAACTTCAAAATTTTCTTGTTCGTAAAAAATGCGTTACAAAGTAGTGACATTTATTTAAAAATTATTTGATGCATTAGCATATTAAATGTTCTTAAATAATAAATACATATATTTTATTTTCTAGGAAAATTTTAAATAATTTGTTTTTCTTGCGAATCTTTAGTTTAATTAAAATCTGATTATTTATCGCATGTCATTGTATGTAACATTGTAGTAGTGATGGATTGAAGTTTAGAATTAGCTAAAGAAAATTTTGCAATATATTTTCATCGATTTTTATATCAGAAATATATTAACATGTAAATGTATTATAATCTCTTGTTGTTTGAAATATTTTTCATCATATTTTACTTTTCTACGTGATGAAATGTAAGTTGCTTCTTTGATTCGTACCTTGAGAATCACAGCAAATGCAGCTGATGCTACACCTATTTGTAACATTGTATTTTGTAATTGATGTCTGAGGCTATAACTCACATTCAATTTAATTGCCGCGCAGAATACCATTAGCAGAAACGTACAAACTGACGAATAATATGTGGACTTGCCAGTTTTTGTAGGCATGTACCAACAGCCACTTATAATGAATGTAATTCGAATGAAACGCTGGAATCTATGATACGCTTGCAACTGTGTATCAATCATATTGCGATACTTGTGTCGAATAACTCAAAGAAACGTCGACAGAAAAATTTTTGATCTGGAAAAATTTAATTTCTTAAAATACCAGAGAAATTGAGATTTTTTTCGAGTTGATTCAAAATTCGCGAAGAGAAGGAATTGTGGCTTTCTTAAACTTGGACGCATATCTCTAACATTTATTTTTCTCAATATTGTAATATTTGAATTGGAACACTTACATTTCTTGTAGTTAAAACGACGACAAAGTAATAATAATTGTTTATAAATAAAGTTTTCTAATATAATAATACGTAGAATGTCAATGATCGAATAATGTTTACATAAAATTGTAGTTACAAAATAGTAGAGTGGATGAATTATTCAATCTCAAAAATTAACAGTCACATTATTTTAATTTTATCTCTCATATGAGAATTTAAAATAAAGTTTTAACAATTTAGAAAAAATTGCTGAATTTTGAATTATTTAAAATTTTTAATTAAATAAATTTTCAGTGAGAATTAGTGATTGAAAGACATCGAATCAATGTCGAACAGACACCGACATCTTTTCGACCAATCTTTCTTACTGAGTTATTTTTTTGCCATACTGTATGTAAAGACTGAGAAAAAAACATATTTTGTATCCATAATTTTATAGAACAACTTTTACGTTTTATCTTAATATTTCTTAATACTTTTTAAGATGATTTTTAGGAAAAAAAAATTTTTTTAGAAAACTTTGCACTTGGAGATACTTGTGTAACGTTCTCGACATGTTTGGTCCGATGAATTTACATTAAATCGCGTCGAGATAGAATAAGAGATTTTACCTTTTACTTTAAAAATGGACACTGCTGTTGCAAGTTTGTAATCTTACTGTATTTCTGTTGCTTCAAAGTATGATTTTTATTGACGATACGTATCATTGTATCTGTCGAGACTTTGAATAATTAACGGCTAATTTAAAATGTCATTTGAGACAGTCGAAATAGGCTATAATTTCAGTTTTTTTTTTGTGGCTGTAGATAAGTTATAGTCATATAAGAAAAATTGCACTTCAAAGAGAACAATTAAATTTGCAGGCTGCAGCTTGCAAATCCCATCAGATATGTCATGAGAATCAGCACCGACTTTTCTTTTTTAATCGAAACAGATTTTTAACTATTCTCTTTACGACATAAAGAAGCTTCTATAATTTCGGTCAAAAAATTGTCAGTATATCTTTAATAGCTTCGAGCACGCGAGAAAAGTACTGTTTCTTAGACCTTCGAATAAACTGAGGATATAAGCAGTCGCATACCCAAAAGAGTGATCCGTTCAGTCACCTAAACTCGATACTTTTTTCGGCAATATATCTCTGATGTATAATGGTGACACATTTGTTTCTTATATTTTTACCATAGCTTAGTGTGTGCGACTTATTAAATACACGTGTTAATAAAGAATTAAATGTCCGTTTCTCCAAAAGATTATCTACTAAACTGCTACTAACAATCTCGGAGAGTCATTTAAGGAAATAAATAGTGAAGTGCTATAATATAGTGAAATAATATCAGTGATTATAATGTACATATATTTTAATATAGATTAAATATTAATAGTGTAATGATAAAAGGTATTACTAACGCAAGATTTAACTTTCTTCATTAAAATAATCTGTTAATAACAATTTATACGTAGCACTCATCGTTATTCATCGTTATCATTGATAGATCGCAACAGGAAGTAGTACGATATTGCAGTATTCACCAACTGTCAAAAAAAGCAAAACGATTAAAATTAGATCAACACAATTTTTAATTTTATTAGCAGATTTAATGACATTTTCAAACTTTGCAGAAAATAAAATTTAGATTAACGTAAAAACTTCTAATTGATATGTACAAAATATTAATCTATTTGTTTTTAATTTTTCTACAATATAGATTCAATTTAATGTAATTAAAAAAATAGCATATTCTAAATAATTTCAATTTTCCAGCTTAAAAAAAGAAATTTATATTTTTTACATAATTATTCTTTGTAGTTTTAAAATTTATATTTTTACAGAAATAAAATACCATTTTATAGTAATGGCGAAATAACACTAAAAAACAACTAGGTTGGTAATCATAAGATTCTACACAGATTTATTAAACTAATTACAAATTAAATACTTACGTTGGTGAACATAACTACACCAACAGTAGAAAAAATTGCGTTTATAGTCATCGGCTTTTGCATCATCATTAAAATAATACTTGTTCTCATGTGACGATCGAGACTAGAATTAGGCCATTCGCCAAAGTATATTCCATTACGAAAGTCTTCCCCCTAAACATATAATATATGTATATGTGAATAACATATATATGCGAAGTGTTTAATTTTTAATCTTTATAATTAGAAATCATAATTGCAAATTTGTTAGCAAATTATAATAATAATATATAATAATTATAATACATATATATTATTGATTAAATTGTTAAAACTTACCGCATTTGTGAGGAGAGTGCCATAAAATGCGTACATAAAAGTTTGGAAGAGTTTTAGTAAAGCGAATACCGAATACGCGTATAAATTACTGAGATGAAGCTCACCGACCTGTTGCAAAGGTTCAACAATTATATTATGAAATATTATATTATGAATACTTGCGCAGTGTTATACTTTGTACACGGAATGAAAAAATTTCGCAAACGCAGCGCCATTTTTGTTTCCATACTTTTAGAAAAATAATTCCGAGCGAATATTATTAAATATTATTTTATCTCAATTTAATTATATTAACCACCGCGAGAAATATTTATATTATTTTTATTACGAAGTTTGAATGTTCTTTACACGTAATATCGAAACACATTCAAATTTATTTTAATCATATTAGCGTGGTACATTGCTAATAATTATGTGAAAATAATGTATATTATCTTCGAACCGATTGTGATCGTGATTAACAACGTGGATTAAGTATTACGATATTCAGCATTAAAATTTTGCATTAATATGTTCACGTACCGACATCTCATAAGTCAATGCACATAGACCTATAGCGTTGCTGACAACGTGCCAAAAGATAATTCTTCCATAGATGTGTTCCAGCGTGTTGCGGCATTTTAATAATTTGTGATGCTTTTTCGCACACGCCTTTAGAATGTCTGAATACTTTTCTGTGGGCAAAGGATTCGTGAGTCTGAAAGTCATAGCCTGCATTGTTGAGACGAAATGATAGATGTAAAAGCCAAAGTTACTGTCAACGCTAGTCGCATTGCTGTTGCTCATGAACACTATAACAAATTCTAAGAAAAAATGAAGGTGATACAAGTAGTTGTGGGGAATGACCCAGAAGTATCCGAGTCCCCTACTGAGTGGTAAAAGGTAGCTCGTAGGTGTAGAACGTAAACGGCAAAGATCGCGGATTATCAATAAACTTGGAGGTAAAAAATATGCCAAGAATAATGCTGTCACAATTGTAAAATATATGTATGCCAGGGTGCGTATTTTGTACAGGGACGAAAGCATTATCGTCCGAATTTTCTCGTTTCGCAAAAGTTCCTCTTCAAAAAGATCATTTAGCATCTGGTGATACTTTATCAGAGTACCGCGGTTAAGTATAAATGTTACCATCTTAAAGAAAATCAGAACTAAATATCACTTCTTCACGCAAGATAACAAAAAGTACACAGACACTGATATGATACATTTGATATCACGATTTAAATCTGTCGTATTTAAACTTCAAATATGAAAATTTTTCTTACTCGTAAGAGATGCATTGCAAAGAACTGACATTTTATTAAGAAGTTAACTGATGCATTAGCGCATTAAATGTTCTTAATTGATAAATATATTTATTTTATTTTCTTGGAAAATTTTTAGTAATTCGTTGCTGTTGCGAATCTTTAATTTATAATAATTAGTTGGTTGGTTTAATTAAATCTGGTTAATTATTTATCTCATATTATTGTACACACACTGAAAAAAAATTCTGATTAAAAATGGAAAAATCAGAAAATTTTGTAGGATTGGTCAAATATTCTAGTTGTTATACTAGTTCTACTGAAGTTCTAGTTATTATAATGGAACCCAATACTTTATAACTTATAATAACCAAAATTCCTATTATAATAACCAGAATATTTAATCAATTCTACAAGATTTTTCTGATTCCGTTTTTAACCAGAATTTTTTTCCGTGTAGCATTAGTAATGATGGGTTTTAATTTAGAATTATCAAAAGAAAGTATTTTGTAATATATTTACATTAACGTTTAAGTCTCGAATATATTAATATATTAATGTATTTGTTATGTCTCTTATTATATAAAATATTTTTCACATATTTTTTATTTTATTTTCCTATGTGATGAAAAGTTTCTTCTCTGATTCATACCTTGATAATTGCGCCACACGAAGATAATACAACGGTTATGTATTTTATCATAATTGGTATGTTATGTCTGAGAAGATAGCTCGTATGAAAGCTTAATACTGCATACGTGATCATTATTAGAAATGCACAAACTGACCAGTAAAATATGGACTTGCCAGACTTTGTAGGCATGTACCTACAGCCACTTATAGTGAGCATAACTTGAATGAAACGCTTATATCTGTAATACGCTTGTAACTGTTTATCAGTCATCTCATGTTATGTTTGCATCAAACAACTCAAGGAATCGTTGTCACGAAAATTCTTGATCTGGAAAAATTTTTTTTCTTAAAATTAAAGAGAAATTTAGATTTTTGTAGTTGATTAATAATTCTCGAAAAGAAAGAATTGTAGCTTTCTTAATTAGACGCATATCTCTAACATTTATCTTTCCCATTATTATAATATTTGAATTGAAACATTGAAGTTTCATGTAGATTTAACGATGAGAAAATAATTATTATTATTTACAACTAAAGTTTTCTAATACAATACTACAATAATACGTAGAATGTCAATGATCGAATAAATAATGTTAACATATAAAACTGTAGTGACAAAAAATTAAAATAGATGAATTATTCAATCTCAAAATTAGCATTCATATAATGTAACATTATTATTTCATCACCCTTATGAGAATTTGAAATGATATGTTTTAACAATCTGTAAAAGGGTGCTGAATTTTCAATTGATAAATTTGCCCAATGAGAAATATTGTTTGAATAGACATTAAGTCAGTCGGTAGACATCGATTCAACTAATCATTTCTCACTGAGTCATTTTTTGCCTTACTGCATATAAAGACTGAAAAAAAAATTTTATAATCGTACAACTTCTACGTTTTATCTTAATGCTTAAAATTAGAGTACAAACTTGTATTCACGGCTGACGAATTCGCAGAAAATATAATTTTTGTTCAAAAACTTTGAAATATCAACGTTTTCGATACGTTTGGTACGATGGATTTATGTTCAATCGCGTCAAGATAGAATAAAAGAGATTTTACCTTCTACTCCCAAAATGAACAATGTTATTGAGAGATTGCAATCTGTATTGCCGTTGCTTTAATGTACTTTTTTTATTGGCATACGTATCATTTTTGTCTACCAAAACTTTGAATAATTAACTGTTAATTTAAGATTTCATTGGGTAGAATCGAAATTTGCTGTAATTTCAGGTTTTTTTGTGGTTGTACACAAATTACAGTCATATAAGAAAAATTGCACTTCAAAGAAAACGATTAAATTTGCATGCTGCAGCTTGTGAGTCGCCAGATGTAGCATCAGATTTAGCGCTGTTTTTTCTCATTTAATTGAGACAGATTTTTAACTATTCTCTTTATGAGAGAAGAAGTCTACATTTTCGTTCGAAGAATTGTCCATGTTTTTAATAGCTTCGAGCACGTGAGCAGAATGTATTAATACTTAGTCGTCTGTACGAAGGAGAGTCCCGTTCAGTCGCTTTCGATACTTCTTTCAGTAATATATCTACGATATATTGAAATATTTTTGTTTTATATCATTTTGACTACATCAGCGTGTGATTTGAAAATTTTATTAATTACACGTAAATATGGAATTGATCGTTTATATTTTATTATTTTATAATTTTATACATTTTATAATTTTACCTACAAAATTTTTGTTGCTTATCATTCCATATATTTACTGTCGTATAAGATAAATAAAGATTAAACGTATTAAGTGATGTTATAATACATTTAATGTTTCAGTGTGAACTATTAAGTGTTTAATATTAAAAGGTAAAGAAATTAATAACTCACTGGGAGTCGATTATGTATTTTTAAAGTTGCGAAAATGTGAAAAGTGAGCAGCAGCATTGATTGGTGTAGCTCGTTAATCCTAAAAATATACACCACTCAGTGAAGACAATACTGCCCACTTTTCACATTTTTACTTTCTTCAGAAGTATACAATCGACCCCTGATTGCACTCTTGTTATTTTATTTTCTTAATAACGTGACGATTGTATGTGTTTCTGAATATGTTACGAAACGTGTGTAGCATCGATCCTCATCTGCTTATCATTCAGTGATTGCAATAGGAAAAAATAGGAACTTGTTACACGGTAACTACTATAGAAATATAATAATTGTCATTCACAATTATTGTTTTATAAATATTTACGTCCGACAAATACACAGGGTGTCCGGTAAAGTTTGAATCAACGCTCCTGAGCAGATAGAGCGGACTAAACCGAGTCGAAAAGTCCTGTACCATTTTTCAATTTTCGCAATAATTAATGAGTTATTATTAAATATCGGAAGAAGGAATAGACAGCGCGGTGCGCAAGACATGACAGCGACAATGGCAGTACGGGCAGCGGCCCCTGTCCACGTTTCGCACATCGCGCTGTCTATTACATCTTTCAATTTTTAACAATTAATAACTCGTTAACTATTGCGAAAATTGCAAAATGGTATAGGACTTTTCGACTCAGTTTAGTTTGCTCCAATCTATCTGCTCTATCACGAGCGTTGACTCAATCTTTACCGGACATCCCGTATACTCAAAATGATTAATTTTGAATTTTAGTAATTGCTTTAACAATTATTAAATTATTAATTGCATTTTGAAGTTTATTTCGTACTTGATGTATATAAATACTTGGGGTTGTTTTATTATGATGAAATTATAATATTACATTATATGACTGCTAATTTTGAGATTGAATATTCATCTATTTTAATTTTTGTCACTATAGTTTTATATGTTACCATTATTTATTCAATCATTGACATTCTACATATTATTGTAGTATTGTATTAGAAAACTTTAGTTGTAAATAATAATAATTATTTTCTCATCGTTAAAACTATATGAAACTTCAGTGTTTCAATTCAAATATTATAAAAATGGGAAAGATAAATGTTAGTGATATGCGTCTAATTAAGAAAGCTACAATTCTTTCTCTTCGAATATTATTAATCAACTACAAACTACTTTCTCTTTAATTTTAAGAAAAGAAATTTTTCCAGATCAAGAATTTTCCTGACAACGATTCTTTGAGTTGTTTGATGCAAATAACGCGAGATGACTGATAAACAGTTACAAGCGTATTACAGATACCAGCGTTTCATTCAAATTATGCTCACTATAAGTGGCTGTAGGTACATGCCTACAAAATCTGGCAAGTCCATATTTTATTGGTCAGTTTGTGCATTTCTATTAATGATCATGTATACAGTATTAAGCATTCATACGAGCTACCTTCTCAGACATAACATACCAGTTATGATGAAATACATAACCGTTGTATTATCTTCGTGTGGCTCAATTATCAAGGTATGAATCAGAGAAGAAACTTACATTTCATCACATAGGAAAATAAAATAAAAAATATATGAAAAATATTTTATATAATAAGAGACATAACAAATACATTAATATACTAATAAATTCGAGATTTAAACGTAAATGTAACGTTAATGTAAATATATTACAAAATACTTTTTTTTGCTAATTCTAAATTAAAATCCATTATTACTGTAATGCTACACGGAAAAAATTTTGGTTAAAAACAGAATCAGAAAAATATTGTAGAATTGATTAAATGTTCTGGTTATTATAATACGAATTTTGGTTATTATAAGTTATAAAGTATTGAGTTTCATATAATAACTAGAATTTCTAATACAACAACCATCAATCCTACAAAATTCTCTGATTTGTCCATTTTTAATCAGAATTTTTTTTTCAGTGTATGTACAATCTGTCTCTTATACACA
>VBVR01005027.1:0-13079 GCA_011638315.1 Tetramorium parvispinum | reverse complement strand
AACATATCAAACAACGAACAATTCATCTTAAACGCGAGAGTAATACGCGAGATTAATACGTTACTGGTTAATACGTCACTAATTTTCAACTATATTGTCGTTATGACGTAAACACTTAATTTTAGCTGATTGAATTTTCTCGATTGTCAGGACTTAGCAAGGTTGGCGAAGCCAAGGTTGGAGATTGGGCACGTTGGATACGTGGGTTGTGAAATCGTGTATGACCAATAATGGAGATGAGAGAGAGAATTAATATTCTTATATGTATATGGCTAAATATTCAATAACATAAACAATTTTGCAAATAATAAATAGGAGAAGCGAATTTTCAGCCGTTTTCCTCAGGAGGATAAATTCAGAATAAACTCGAGAGAAAAATTTAGATTTTAAGAATAAATCCAAGTTATTTTGTATTTTATAAATACTTAAAATTTTATACTTTGATAATTTAAGTTCAATAATTTCATTCACACATAACTGAAGTATCACTGATTCGACGTATATATCTAATAAAGAAATATATAAAAAAAATCGATGTATAGTAATATACATGATGCACGATAATTTATAATTAAAATTAATATTAAAAATTTTAATATACACAGATATATTTTATACATTAGTATTAACTGAATTATATAACTGAATGTAAAACTACGAACTTAAAATTACGAATCTTGCTGATAATTGCGTCTGTAAAAAGAAAAAGATAGGTAAAAACGAGAATTCATCGAAATCAAAATTCTCTTCTCCTCTCACAGTTTATGGCGCGTGATTTGCGTGATTTGATATCTTCTCTTTTTGCTTGAGACTTGTAATCCGTGAAGCTGAAGGATTTCTTATTTGTTTAAAGAACCGGTTTAGTGTCATATGCGACTGTTAGCAGCGCGACAAGGAAGGGATGCATTATACATATACATCTCTCTCATCTCCCTCTCTCGTCATGGTATAGAACAGTTGGAATTCAAGTGACTCAACAGCTAGTTGGTAATAAGTACGAAGAACTCTTAGTCACATAACTCATACGTATTATCAGTTGTGTCCGTCTTGTTCGTTAGTTTGCTACGTAAAAAATAAATGCATAGTTGTGAATGCAAAGTGTTCAACCGAGAGAATCCCAAAAGACGATACGAAAATGGTAGAACGTTACGAAAGTGCGCTGTTTATGTACTAAATATGGTGTCAGTGTGATTGAGAGCCTTCCTAAATAGCTTTATATACTGCAAAATTGTCTATAAATAGATTATTATAGAAGATACTATTTATTTATTTAATCAATTCAAGTGAATGTTATGAAAAATTATAAATAATATCGCGAAGACCGTTTCAAAAGAAAATTAAATGAAATTGTATAGAAATATGTGATATAGTCGTAATCACACATACATTAATAATCGTAATTATCAGTTATAAATTGTCGCAATCCTAGCACTTCTTGCATGTTTAATTTAATCATATTACGTTTAACAAAATTTACTTAATAAATAAATATTTGAATCATATTTATATATAATTTTATTACATATAGAAATATTGAGAGGTCAGATTATAAATATTTTCTAATCAAAAAATTGAAGAATATTTAGATAAAAATATTTGTAGAATTTTATATCCTCTCTCGAGAAACAATTTGCATTTATTTGAATTGTTTTCTTATTGCCTTTTTTTTAAACAATCAATCGAGAAACTAATTGTTCTGTTGACGAATCGTGTTACGAATCAATTCTAAACGTAGGAAGCGGACATCCGGACATTTATCGTATGTACATATAACCGGTGATCCAAGAGACCAATCCAACATTCGCATTTCACTGGGCAGGTGATTGAATCTATTGTAAACCGGTATGTGAAAAAAATGAAAACGTCAATGACGAAAACCATTGTATAACTGGTGAAATAACGGTGGAAAGCTTAATTGGCACTTCAATAAATTGTGACGGTGAGATCATGTTCAGGGTCGTATACATGAGAGCTCTCGTACCTATGCATGAAACCGAGAATATAATACAACAAGCGACAATAATAATCTGTGTTTCATTTATGCTTCTTAAAGTTTTTATACCCAGACGGAGCCTGATTGCGCTTGTTCCCCTCTTTCTCGCTTGATAAGACATTGCGTTTCCTTCCTTCTCTTACGTCCACATTCTACGTGTTCATATATTTCTTCATTTATTCCTTTTAAGCAGATACTCACAAGTTACCTAGAACTTACAAAAATTTTAATATAGTTTCTTAAAAGAAAAAGTTTAACTAAAAATATGATTATTTTGTATATTAGATTTCTCTTCTTATTAAAATTTATATGTAAAATATAAATAAGATACAACATAATATTCTCGATTTAAATATTTATTTAAAAGTGTTTAATCTTAAAAATCCTAAAAATTAGAAAAGGATGAAAATTAAATTAAATTAAATTAAAGTTAGTCTATATTGATCGATATTAACATCGCGCCCCCAATCTTTCTAAACCTCTCGTGCCTTTTTCGTAATTGCAAGAGCTGCAATTGCAGATCCGTATCTCCGCCCCTGCTTTAAACATGTAGGCTTTTACAAGATGATTCTCGCACACTAACGAAGAGCGGAAATTCAAGCAATGAAAGCTAAATAGATTACTTTTTCAGAGCAGACTAACTGTGAACCAGTTCAATAGCATCCGTTACTGAATTTTATTTAGTTTAGCTAAAGTATGATTATTTTATATATTTTAGATTTCTCTTTTTATTATAATTATATGTAAAATATGAAAATATTATACATAATATTCTTATTTAAATATTTATTTAAAATCATATTATTAAAATATTTATTTAAAAGTATTTGCAGTTATTTAAATCTTTCTCATTTTTCACATTAGGTAAAGTAAGTTATGAATATTCTAATCCAATGTTTATTTTAAAAAATTTATGGTATTACACTTAAAAAAAATGGTTCACTTTACTTGATCCGTTAATGTTTTCAAACATGGAAACATTAATTTATCTGCTTTTCAAGAAAATAAATTTTAATTTTTATATTTATAAATTTTTAATTATAATAATCTTTTTTTAAATTTAAACAAGTCAAAATTCTAAGTTGAAATTTTATCTTCAGATGGATCTTCAAAATAAAATGGACTTTGAAGAGGATACGCTGCAGATGCGCCTGTTAAGTATCTGCGAGCCTACTCCAAATAGCGCGCAAGTAATTCACAAGCTACTGTTGGATGCCTTACGAACCAGGAACTTCTATTCTTTCAAAAATACGATAGAGCATAATTTAAAGAGACAGCCGCCTATATTGAATCTTAACTATATATATCCAGACACGGAAGAAACCTGCCTCGATATAGCTAGCAGAAATGGACTGACGGAATTCGTGGAGTTTCTATTGCTTCAAGGTGCGAAGCCCAACAGGGTGAATGAAGCGCACAACCGCGCTCCTATCCATTACGCTACCGAGGGCGGACACGTGGATACACTGGCAGTTTTGCTGCAAGAGTCGACAATAAATCCGAATCTCGAAGCAGCACAACAGACCGCTCTACACATCGCGGTGAAGAGAAACGATCTGATCTGCGCCAGGCTGCTGCTGGAGACTGGTGCCAGCGCGAGTATTCCGAACAGCAAGGGCTTGACGGCCCTCCACTTGGCGGCGATGAAAGGCCAGCGCGAAATGGTGGAACTGATACTGGAGAAAAGTCAACAGTCTCCAGACATTGACACTTACAAAGATTACAAGAACCAGACGGCGCGAGAGATGATTCGGCAGAAACTACCGGATATATCATTGCCGCCTAAGTATGAAAATCGGGAGGTAAATGTACACGATCTTAAGTACTACTTGATCGCCAATGACGAGAGAAACTTCTTGAAAAGTATGGAGCTTGTCAAGATAGACGTTCTTCACAGTGTGGCCGAAGAGTTGTTGGAGTTGGCGGCGCAACGACATTTTCACGAAGCTGCGATTGGAATCCTAAAGAAGCTCGATGGAAAAATGCTCAACATAGGGAGAGCCGCGCAGGTGGCCGTCCAGCAAAGTGATCCCGTTATTCTTCAGACGTTGCTGAAAATAGACCCGAATTTGGCCAACGATCTGATCCTGAGCGCCTGCATGGAGCTGGGGATGCCGGATAAACATGGAGCCGACAGTACGACAGATCGGCTGGAATGTCTGAAGCTGATCTTGGAGCAGGAAAACGTCAACGTCCGTTGCAGTGACAGTAAGTAACATAAACGTTGTAAGGAACGGAAAAATTAAAGGAGCCCCGACCAGATTTGATTCACGATCCTCCTTTCCGAAAGGCTTAGCACTCTCACTGTTGAGTCAAATGCTCTTGTTATGTTTATTATTCCGTTCGCCTGTCTAACGGTCCTAAATATCCTACAAAACGTCAAACAATGGAACAAATAAACTTTCTAAACGACAGATAGATATCGAAATTGTAATTCGGCTCTTCCAGACGTCTTCTTCTTCTTCTTCTTATATATGATTTACTTGTAGGTAAAGGCAACACTCCGCTACATTACGCGGCCGTCGCCGGCAGTCGCGAAGCAGTGATTTTACTTCTCAACCAAGGCAGCTTCATCGGTCACATGAACAAGTTCAATGTACCACCCATTGCGGACATTCCGGCGCACACGCTGTTGCGCTACTTCGACGATTGTCTGCAGACGCGGAGAGACCGGGCGAACGAGTACGAGATTGAATTTAACTATCGCTGCCTGATGCCGCACGACGTACTCGAGGAACGTGACAAGGCTCACCGGGCGAGTCGGGAAATGGAGGTGTTCGAGCACATCGCCAGCAACAACGGTCTCAAACATCTGCTGAAACATCCGCTACTCTCTTCATTCCTCTACCTCAAGTGGCACAGAATACGACACTTTTTATACGCAAATTTCGCCTTTTACATGCTCTTTTACCTCGTGTTAAACGCTTACGTCCTCAGTATAACTTACTACCCTCGGATAGAAAATGGGACGGATGGGCAGATTAGATCGGATAGGCTTTTGGGAAGTACGTTGCGAGTTGTCGGGTTCCAGAACGGCACTCTATGGTCTGCCACCGTTCTCATGTTGCTGCTCTTCACCCTCCGAGAGGTTCTCCAATTCGTCTCCTGCGTTAAGCGTTACCTGATGAGTTGCAGAAACTGGCTGGAAATGACGCTGATCGCGCTCACTGTCGCCCTGCTGTGCGGCGCGGGAGTCGAAGTCGGTGCCGTGGTGATCCTGCTGTCGGCCTGGGAGCTGGTGATCCTGATCAGCCAGTATTCGCGCTTGTGCACCGGCATCGAGATGTTCCGGACGGTTTCCTTCAATTTCTTGCGCTTCCTGTTTCCCTACCTGTTTCTTATCGTCGCATTCGCCCTGGCCTTCTACACGCTCTTCAAGGAGGGCAGCGACACGAGCTTTCCCGATCCCGGGATCTCGCTTTTCAAAACTGTCATCATGCTCACCGGCGAGTTCGACGCCAATGACATCCCGTTCATTTCGTATCCTATTTGGAGCCGCATCGTGTTTATACTGTTTGTCTTCTTCATTTCCATCGTATTGTTTAATCTGCTCAATGGCCTGGCGGTCAGTGACACCGCTGATATTCTATCGAAAGCCGAATTGGTCGGACATATCTCTCGGATACATTTGATCACCTATATTGAGAGTATGGCGGTTGAAAAGTCCTTCAGGCACTGCTTTTGCTGTTATTCGCGATTGCAGCGGTGGAATCCTTTTGGCTTCCTCGCTAAGAGAATTCTTCTGTTTCCTCATTTCCTGAGAGACGGTAAGATCAGTATCAAGCCGTGTGATAACCTGGACACTTACGACAACGATACATATTACAATAAGTACGTTCGCACTAAATCTGTAAAGCGTAACAAACAGTGGATCACCTTGAAAATGGATCCTAACATAATTAAACAAGTCAAAAATATTATTTACAATAAGAAACTATTAACGGATAATGAGAGGATCATGATTGTGTTAAACAAACTGCAGGAGCAATTGACGGCTTTGGAGATAAAACTTAAATAAAGATAAAACTACAAAGTTTGCAGTTGACAATAATAAAAACAACATCCAGAAAAGAGAATCTATAAAGAAGATCTAATAAAAAGTATTCCACTTTATTTTTTGAAACTTTTTAAGCTCACATGACAACATATTTTTAAATCTACGAATGTATAAATCTTAATTCTATAAATTAAATTTAAATAATATTGTTAAATATTTATATTTTAAGTTTTATATATAATTAAAATAATTTATCAAAATAATATGTAAATAATCTAACTCACAATCAGCCAATTTTTGAGCGAAGCAGTTTTCTTTTCTCTCTAAATATTATTTATATTATATGAAAGAATATGTATGAATAAATTAATATATTAAAAATAAATTTTTAAAATAGATGTTTTGTAATTTATGTAATTTAATATAATTAAATCTTTCATAATAACTACAAATTACTTTATTTAAAAAAGTAGTGTTATAAACGAATTTTTTTAATTGTGTGCTTTAATTGTGTTATAATATGTATAATGTGAATGTGTGTACATACATATTATCTATAATCTATATATGTATAATACAATTAATGTTGATAAAAGAATACATTGTTTATTATATATATTTGCAGTAGTTATTTTATTATTATCTTTCACAGATAGACATTTGTGAATAAATCAGACAGAGATTCAAAAGCGCATATTAAAACTTTCGACATATCTTTAATAAAATATATATTTTATTATATTTTACTAATGTATTTTATGTTAATATATTTTGCTGATGACAAATTCGATGAATTTTCTGGCTCTTGAGAATCTTAAGAGATATTACACCTTATAAAAGAATCTTACAAACAATCCATTTTTTTCGAAGTATGCATTGGTAATGTAACTAATTATTTTCTAATCCAAAGCGGAACAACTTTATGTTGGAGAAGAGATATAGATGTAAAGATGAGCACATAAGTATAACTACTATTTTATTTGTAGAGAACAATTATTCATATTTATTATTCAAACTTATATGCTTTAGTAAGGAAAACAAAACTTTAAGAAATATTTATAGAATTTTTAGCTCGCAGCTTAAATTGAAGTTATTTTTTGTTATTAATATTACTTTAAAAATGCAAACTTAAAATACAAAAAAAGTTAGATTGTTTTATTGTGCTCTTCTACTGCAAAGAAAGAAGATTTATTGCCATAATTTAATTTTAATTGTGATAATAAATCTTTTTCCTTGTGATGAGCGTTTTTTAACAAAACTTTAAAAAATCGGGGCATTTGATATTTGGTGGGTCAATGAAACGGTCATCTTAAAAGTGACAGTTTCTGCCAAAAGCAAGATACTTTATCTTATTTAATTATTGGTCAATATGTCACCCAATTAATCAGCGACATATACATATATGCTATAAATAAGTTATATCTTTTTCCCTTCCTAGTAACTTTAATTTTATCATTCACTGCCGTCATTGTGCACTCATTGTGCATCAAGGAAAGTTTAAATTATATCAAATCAAACGATAGTAGCGTTGCTTCACCAAATACATAAAACTTAAGTCCTATAATAGAAAACTATTTTTCTTTTCTTTTAAAAATGAAAGTTACAAGTATGTGATATCTGTAGATACTATTATAAACAAGTTAGTCTTTTCTCCTATTTGTCGATTTCTTATCATTGGCTATCTGTTTCGACGTTTATTCGCACGTCATTCAAGTGTGGTGGAAAAGTTATTGAAGATGACTGTGCAATACAACTGTCACTGTGATTGGAATCTTAGAGAAATTCAAGGGAAAATGATTCAACGTGAAAAAAACCGTAGAAACGGTCTCTCTGCAAAGTCATCCGACTATCCTTCAGGAATAGAGCCCAAGGTGGCCAACAATTTGATTCTGAGTGTCCGTCAGCAGCTAGAAATACCCTGAAAACGAACAGTAGATAATACGTTTCATCTACTAGAGTGTTTCAAGTTGATCCTGAAACAGGAAAATTAATGTTTGTTGCAAGAATGGAAATATGTTACGATAAATCATGAATAGATGTAGACATGTAAAAGAATTAATTTTTTTAACAGCAAAAGTTCTTAAATAATTCTACTTCTTGAAAACCTTCAGATGTTTTTCCATTGTCAATTTATAGGTCTAGACAACATGCCGTTGTATTATGCAGCTCAGGCAAACTGTCATAAACTGGCGGTTTTATTGCTAAAGCAAGAAAGCTACTTGGTGACGCATTCAAAGTATCGTAAGTGCATTTTAATATACTGATGAATTATATCAATTATTATTAACGCACATTAAGCGATATTTATTATAAAAAAACATCTTTTACAATATTTCTCAAGACAATTGTGTCGGAAAAAAATTGTTGTATAAGTAAATTATTTAACAATTGTTTGCTCAAATAATATTTAATCATTATTAATAATATACATCACACAGTATCTTGCTAAGTATGTTGCTAATGATAATTGCATTAAATGGTAATGGGTTTTATTAGTAATAATCGTATCGATATATTAATATTATCATATTTTTGATATTCTTTGAATTTATCTACGAATAAAGTTCAAATATTGAAATACAATCTCTTGAACGTTATCAATACTTACTGTATCAGTTCAATCGAAATGGGTTAGTCCGAAGCTAAATATAAGAAAGTATGCATTGCTATGTAAGCTTACTTTTTCGAACGCGCCAGACGCTAGGAACGATCTTATTTCTTATCTACTTTAAAATAATTATGTATATTTTAATCATGCTTATTCACTCCTGAGTTATTAGTGAATGTTTCGAGGTGTTCTTGCCAGTCGGACTATATAGTGACTCTTTATTTTAATTTGCTTTATCCGCTTTATTGTAAGTAAGATGTTATGAGACTGAAAAGTATACATATGTTATTTGTAATAATTATGCTTAAAATTGCAAAAATAACATCTATTATATCTTTTTAATGTCAATTATTTGTTGTATTTTTTTAAGATCGCGCCAAACATACATAAGTTCCCAAAGTATTTTAGAAGAATGGAAGTACGCTGCAGAATATTTGGATATATGGTAAGATAAATATAATAACTTAAAAGAGTAGAGGGAGGAAATGAGAAACGGACAGAAATTTAAAGGAAAGTTAGAAAAAGAGAAAAATAATAAATTAATGATGTTGGAAGGAAATGAAGAGAGGAAATAAGGATGAATAAAAGATTGTCAAAATAAAAATTGAGAAAAGAAAAATCTTTGAGAGAGAAGAAGGTAGGGGATCAGAAGCTCTCCCGAAGGAAGGAGAAATAACCTAATAAAGAAGTTTTTATATGAAATCATATAAATATATATTATATTTATATATAAAAATACTAAAAGCTGTATACAAAATTATATGGGAAGGCTTTAACATAAAAATTAAAGTTAATTTGAAATCAATGAGAAAATTGTAGAATAGGGAAAAGAATAAGGGAAAAGAAAGGTAAATTGAGAAAAAAATCGAATTAAAAAAAGGAGAAATAAAGAGAAAGGGAGAAAGAGAAAGAGAGGGAGGAAAAGGAAGAAAGCTAGATATGAACGGAAACAGCAATCGCAGATAAAAATATGCGGTTAAAAAACAAAGATATGCTTGATAAGCAAGCGAGTATACTCTGCGAAAAAGCATGAGTAACAATTAGAACATTAAGCTCTACAGTGCTATATGCAAATGTGAGATACGAGTGGGGAAAACTTCGTAGAATTATGAATTGAGAGAAAAGTTAAGTGTAAGGAGAATAACATTGTTTTAACTTTTAAGAAAATTAGTGAATATAATACATAAAACTATTCCTTAAAATAATTGATTAAATATTAACATTCTAATGAATGTTTTTCTAGATATCAAAATGGAACACAGAGATGTTGAAACATCATTTACCAGCAACGTCTTTCCTCCAAACATGGAAGACATTCGTAAGCGTCTGTTAGATGCTTTAGAATGTAAGGATTTTCAATTATTCAAACAGATTGTGGAGGAGAATTCAAACGAGCTATCAACGACTAAAATCGTTACATATGTCAGTCCCAACGAGAAAGACACGTATCTCGATATAGCCTGTAGGGAAGGTTTAACGAACTTCGTGGAATTCCTACTAGACAACGGGGCAGAAATCAACAGAGTGAACGATGAATACGATTGCGCTCCCATTCATTTCGCTGTTAAGGGCGGATACGTAGATATATTAGAAATACTTTTTCAATCCAGAAGACCTAGCCAAGACGTAATACATCATGAGGATCAGCGAATAGATCCAGATCTGGAGGTGGAACAGCGGACTGCTCTGCACATTGCGGTGGAGGAAAACTATGAGGATTGTGCTTCCCTGCTGCTGGAGAATAATGCGAGTGCCAACATTCTCAACAGTAAGAACCAAACGGCCCTTCACGTGGCGGCGAGAAAGAAGGACCGACACAATATGGTGACGTTGATACTGGATAAGTGCACAGAGCGCCTGAAAATGGATCGATACAAAGATAACAAAGACCAGACGACGCGACAGATAATCGTGAAAAAGTGGCCAGAAATGGAGAACGAACTGTTGGAAAGGATACCAATTGAAGGCGAAAACTTGAAGGTACAAGACCTAACTGTGCAAGATCTCAAGTATCATCTAAATAACACAGACGAGGAAAGCTTTCTCAGCTGTATGGAGGTCATCAAGGAAGAGATTCCTCCTAATATAGCGCAAACTCTGCTAACGGTATCTGTACAACATAACTTTCCACGAGCTGTGACGGCAATTCTTGAAAAATTTAAAGGGAGGCCCTTAAACATGAAGAAAGCCGTATGTGTGTCCATTCAGAAAGGTCATTATGTTATTCTTGAGAAATTACTGAAGGCGGGACCCCAAATGACCAACGAACTGAAGTTGATTCTGAAGGTTTGTCAGGAGATGGGAATACCGAGAGAAGGAGAAGACAATACGAATCTGCTCAAGTGTCTGGAGTTGATGCTGGAACAGAACGCGAACGTCCGTTGCTCTGACGGTAAGTATATCACTGATGAAATGTCGTAACAAAGAAGTAGTCGTTTCTAACAACATAAATAGATTATTGCAAAAGAAATTATTGTAAAAGAGATCCAGCATCGACCGTAGAAGACTTCTTATTATTATTAATTTAATTTAATCAGATAACGGTCAATCAACAAATTTAATTTATTATTATTAATCATTATTAGTAATAAATAGATTATTTTTCAACTTTCGTGTATTCTGAAAGCTCTACAGATTCATTCTAATTGTAAATTTTTTATTTTAAAGAAAAAGGCAATACGCCGTTGCATTACGCAGCCAGGGCAGATAATCGCGAAGCGATGAGACTGCTTCTCGAACGAGGAAGTTATATTGGACAAAAGAACAGGTTCAACGTGCCGCCCATCATGAACATCCCGGTGTGCACGTTGAGGGATCACTTCGACGATTGTTTGAAAATGAAAGATCGGACGATGAAAGATGAAGTGACGAAAGAGCAAATGCATAAGTACGTAATCGAGTTCGACTATAGTTGCCTGAAGCCACCTAAAAATTTCGCAGAACAGAATGCAACTCACGGGCCGACTCGCGAGACGGAAGTGTTCCTATTAATTTCGGAAAACAAAAATCTCAAACATCTGCTGAAACATCCGTTGCTCTCGTCCTTCCTCTATCTCAAGTGGCTCAAGATACGAAATGTTTTGTATGCGAACTTCGTCTTCTACTTCTGCTTCTACGTTCTGCTGAATGCCTATATCTTATGCACAACTGACTCCTCCGAGAATCCTCCGAATGGAAACGGAACGCAAATAGTCAATAATTGCGTCGACACGGAAAATAACAGTTCCGTACCTTTAGAAAATACTCCTTTAATCTACTGCTGTCCGGAGATTTTCCTGCAGATTTTTGTTATCATATTCTGGTTGCTTTTCACCGTTCGGGAGATCTTCCAATGCGCCTGCAGTCCTTACCGTTACGTGAAGGATTGGGAGAACTGGCTGCAGGTTATACTGATTATATTCATTCTCATTTTCTTGTGTGGTGTGGGATTGTGGAGTGGCGTCATGGTAATCATATTGTCCGCCTTGGAACTGATAACACTGATAAGCCAACATCCGAAAATGTCCGCCATCTTTGAAATGTTTCGAACAGTATCTCTTACTTACATACGCCTACTTTTTCCATACACGTTTCTCATCATCGCGTTTGCCCTGGCCTTCTATGCGCTCTTTAAAGACGCAAGTAAGGCAGTGTTCCCCAATGTCTGGCAGTCGGTCTTCAAAACTAGCATCATGATCACAGGTGAATTCAACTCCAGCGATATTCCGTTCTGCTTGTATCCCGTCTGCAGCCGCATTGTGTTCGTCCTATTTGTCTTCCTTATCGCCATTGTATTGTTCAATCTGCTTAACGGTTTAGCAGTCAGTGATACCAGTGAGATCCGGTCTAAAGCCGAACTGATCGGCCTTACCTCCCGAATACGCATGATCGTCTATCTCGAAGATATAGCATTCGGCAAACCATTCAGTTGGTTCGGAAATTGGTGTCTCTCACAATGGAATCCCTTCAGGTTTCTCATCGATAGAATTCTTCTATTTCCGAATTATTTGAAAGACGGTAAGGTCGCTATCGTATATGATAACTTGGACGTTCACAAAGAGAGGTATAACGTTCGTGGCCATTCAATGAGTAATAATGAGAACTGGTCTATCGATTTGTTCAATGAAAACCTGGAAATGGATTCTGATATAATAGAACAAACTAAACGTATTATTTTTGATAAAAATCAATTGTCAGATATAGATCGCCTAGAAAAGATAATGAATGATCGCTTTGAAAAGATAATGAATGATTTGAATAAGCTACAGAAAACATTAATCACAATAGAGGACACTTTGAAAAAACTCAATCATATGACTTAATTTTATAAAAAAAATTTTATAAAATCGTTTATTGAATAGTCGTATAAAATTTTATATGAATCTTATAAAATAAAATTTATTTTATATATACATATACTAAATTTTATTTTAAGATTTATATAAAATTTATGTGTGTGTATAAATATATAAAATTAATATTTAAGAATAAAATATAGTGTG
>VBVR01005026.1:0-13083 GCA_011638315.1 Tetramorium parvispinum | reverse complement strand
ATATTTATATATACGTAAAGAGTTCAATCAACAGTTGTATTTGTTTATTTAGTAAAAAATATTTAAAAAATTTTGTTTTATTTAATTTATAGATTTTGCATTTAATTTGACTTATAAATTTAATGTATATAGGTCTGATTTATTAAATTTACACAAAAAGAAGGATAAAAACTGCTATATATAGCTTTCGTTGATTACAGGGACCAATGAAAACTTCTGACAGCAAAAGGGTTAATGATGCTTATCTCAATCGCAAGTGTAACAAAAAATAAAACATAGAGCAATACAAAGTTCAATCTAAGCATTATAAATGAATTTCCCTTTTGTGCGCAACAACTTTTCCACTTTCGCAGCTTTCTCAAATGGGTCGGAAGGGCACTAGAGGCCAAATTAGCCGAAAAAAATCTTGATTTCAGAGTGGTGTATGGGCGACACACGGCAAGAATGGCCGCACATATCGATTATCGGTCGGCCGCATCCAGATGTGTGCTTTTTTCCTCGCGTCAGCCCGTAAATTCTGAAGTTAAACTTCTCCACCCCGACTGGCCGGCCAGTCGCACAAACTTGCAAGGCCGAGCGACATCATTTCACTCGCGTGCAGCAACCTACGAGGATCGTGCACTTGGAAGATGTATTGCTCGTTTTTTTTTTTTCGATTCTCACGTCGAGCGATAATGTATGTCCAAGCTTTCAGTAACCTACTACGAAATATATACTATATATATTTTTTTTACGATTTTTTCTTTCTCATAATAACGCTGTAAGTGGCAGCTAACTATATTGAACAATAACTTAACTTTCGTTTTTTTCTTGTAGAAAAAATAATATAAAAACATATTTGATTACCAGTTCTCTCATATTAAAAAGATTAAAAAGCTTTTGGTGTTAATTAGCAATGGTAATATTCTTTTGGGGAAAGTAATATTATGTTTTATCATCTCTCTCTCTCTCTCTCTCTCTCGCCCCCTCTTATCCTTAAGAAAGGAAAGTTATGCGATCTTTAATTGCATTCCCCATTCTAATTTATATGAAATAATTATTTCTAGCGCGATTTTCCTCTCATTAATATTACGAAAATATGCGCCGGTGCTTTAAAAGATAAATTGAAGGATACACCGAGCTTCGTACAAAGAGTCACAATTTTCAATATTCCTACGTCGGTGTCACATATCTCTCAAATCGGCGTCGTACGTATAGCCGTGCCTTGTCGACAACGTCGTCCTGGTTTCAGCGCGCGTATTAATCGTGCCTCTGGCTTTTATGCTCATTAAATTACACAGCCGTCGCTGGATACGGTGCCGTTAAACCAGCGACATCGCCGGAACATTCACGATCCAGCGGTTTCGCGCCTGTACTGTAGGCGAGCAAGACGATCGAGAGACCAGATCCAAGTACCTCAGCCCGAGGTCTCCATCCACCACGAGCCTACATCCCTCGCTGCGCAAACTTTACGCAGATTGCGAGGCTTCTGCCAGCCAACCGTAGCGTGCAGCACTGCATTTACGATGTTAATAACATAGACTGTGCTGGTTATATCGTTGGATATTGACGAGATAAAAGCATGTCGTGCGCTAAGAAAAATCGATTGTTAATTCGGTATGTTTCGATATTCCAAGCGGAATTTCCTCATTAACGCAAAAATATTTTCTTTTTTAACACTTGTATCTCTATTTATCTCTATTTATATCGTACTGTCCTTTTTTGGTATATTTATCCTACTCTTTTAATGGCTTTCAACATTTTTTAATTTCATATTGTACAATGTAATAATAATTAATAAAATTTTGGTAATATAAAAATGTCGCTGTTTTATACATATTATATATTAAATTATAATTTTTAATTACATTAACAATTTAAGCCCTATTAAGTTTGATTATAGTGTTAATATTGTTGTAACATATTTTAAATTAAAATAAACGTTTTTTTCAGAATATACAAAATTATTTTTACAAAATTGAAAATTTCCCAGCTTTAAATATCCCAGATACCTAAAACTGTAATTAACAATTATTTCTCTAATTAATATGATTTGAATAATATATACATATCGTTTTATCAGTTTACATTACGGACATGTAAAATATAACAAATGTAATTTTTAAAATTTTTAACGTATAAAACAAGTTAAGATATCCTTCAAATCAGATTTCTCGCATCACAAAAGATTTCTTAGCTAGGTACTTTATTTACCGCATGTGTGTGTGTGTGTGTGTGTGTGTATGTATTTGCATATTTATTTAAACATAGTCGTCCTGGTCCCAAGCGTATACTTCATCTTGTAGCATTTCTCGTGAATCGATATGCCGGAACTGTATAGGAACTCCCGGTTATCACACAATATGTACGTTGTAAGCCAGAGTTCTATTGTTGCGATCAAATCAGCTTATCGACTTTGCTATCGCTTTATCTCATTCGAGGAAGAAGTTTAGCGAGAATACCTTCCTGCGGATACCGCTCTGAAAGTGAAGAAAACTTCCGCCGCACGTAGCACGTCGTCAAGGTGGGCGGTGTATTCAAAGTTTTTGGCACGCCTGATATTGATATATCGAGATACTTTCGGTCTGCGTCAGCACGTAGTCGACGGAGCTTCTTCGATCCCTTTCCTCCTCTCTTAGATAACAAGATATTCTAACTCGGATAGCCTCCATACAATTGGTGATTGGACCCGTTATTTTTCCCTGCCAGGCCATGAAATATGTTCCTACGGCAAAAGCATTCCATCCTTAAGATATCTTAAAGCGACAACTACTGGCATTTTTCTTAAGTATTGAATGGTATCGTTATAGATTACAAGAGATTGGACAGCGTTCGCCATTGCTTGATTATTTTCTCTTAATCCCAGAATAATATATGATTTCATAAGTTAACAGATATAAATTATTCAGGTATATTTTTCCTTTTTCTTTGCAAGAAGAATGGATAATAACAATTAGCAAAATCTGTACTTTAGCGTTATTAGTGAAGTCGTGTGGCTCATTTTTTCTCCATCGTTATTAATTATATTCGACAACAGAACTTCATATTGTATTAGAATCAGTCATTATCAATGACTTTTATTTTTAGGAATAATATTCAAATTATAATAATCCGCATCTATTGTAGGAGAATCTTTTATAAGAGAATAGAGAGAAAGAGAGAGAAGGAGAGAGAAAGACTCGGGAGGATATTATTTTTACATCGAACGTTGCGCAGAAAATAAGGATATGAAATGTGAGTACCTTTCTCCACACAAGTCATACCAAGTCAACCAGCCAAAAATGTAAATGGGGAAAAAGGAAGAAGCAAAAAGAAGACGAGACAAAATTCACCCTTAAGTATTATACATACAACATTTGTCCTCAACAACTCTCCGCATATTCTCTCGCGGTATGGTCTCACATCCCGTTATCTTCTTTTTTTTATTCGAAGTCTCGTTGCGGCATCTGCAGTTCTGTTTATACGTACGATCTTTTATATCTCAACACATCAACGCTGTGCATTCTCAAACGAATACGACGCAATACGAGAATATTCTATACCGACACGTCAGACTTTATAGATTTCACAGATTTCATTTCGGAAAGTTCTTTTGGATAGTGTGTATAATATTCATTCTTTTGCATCAAATTTAGCAGAATGTATGAAATACTTTCGCAAAAGAGGTGGATTTTACAAAAAAAAAATTTATCTGTTTTGTGTGATTATTAATTTAAATCATGCATTTCCGTGTTTTTTATATCGCGTATTTCCAAAAGAATGGTATTGTTTATTTTGAAACAAAACCCTCGCAAAATCAGAGATTATTTCCATAATAGTACAAATAATATTTGTATCTATATGGATTTATTTATTTGCCCCGTATATATTTTTTATTTATTACTATGTTAATTTGCAGTTATTATATGATGAAATAAATGACTATGTAACTTCTCCAATTAGTAATGCAATGCTAATTTTTTCATGTTGATAATAACAGAAGAATGACGACATATTATTAATTGGTCACCCTACCTTTTGCGTACAACACGTATAAAATTACGTGATTGCAAATTAGGCTGGCACAATAAAACGCGTTTGTACGTACCCTTAGGCAAGTGAGGCACGAAGCCTTCGTGTGTGTACGGTGCTCGTGACACAGATCCCCCCCTTGTAATTATATTAAATGAAATGAAATTAGTGCAGAGCACACATGCCGTAGATAATAAAACGAGCGTCGCTGTCGCTTGCTTTGAAGTTCCCCGCATTTTCCACATTACTGCGATTCTTGTTCTCCATTGACGATCGTGCCGCAACACTTTTGTATCGTTTGAAATCGGAAATTCGTATAAATATTTGCCATTAGCGTCCACTGAAAATTTTACGATTGCACGGAATTACATATAGTAATGTCCTCTTCAACAGTACGGGTAATGATATTTACGGCAGACAAATAATCAGTTATTCCTCCCTTCGACATTATCACTCCTCGTTTCATTTTCCCTATTTACGTACTTGCAGTATTCAAACGAGCGAGATTTACTGTACGGCGACAAATTTAACATCATTCGACATCTCAGAAATACTATATATACGTGCTTGGTTCCAAATTTGTTAGTAGATTTGTAATTAAATTTTCTTTAGCTGATATTGGAGATGATAAATTTTAATTTCCGATATACAAATATTTTCGCTATTAATATTAAAATATTTAAACCGACTATATTTTCGACTATTAAGTATCTTCTTGCTTGCATAAATTTGTTTCCTATTTTTCTAAACTAATATCAGTATTAATAATAAAATTGTCTTACAAAAGAAAAAAAGTTATTCCTTTTAAATATCCATATTCTTTTTTAATCGTTTTAAAAATAATCAAAGTTTTAAATTGTTAAAACGTTTGTTCTAGTTCGTATTTAAAGACCTGTTATAAGACGAGTCAGTTGTATGGAAAAAAATCAATAACGACAAAACAAGATCAAAATCTGTGACAAGTTAGATTATAAAAAATTGAAACTGAACTGTCGTTTCGTGTGTTTGTGTTGCAACGAGCTTTGAGATTTGAAATCTTTTGTAATTGTGTAAATAAAGATAGGATTCGATTCTAGCGTTCCAATTATTCTGTGAGAGTGTGAATGTGTTATATTTGCGCGTAATCTATAAGATTGCGTGACGATCATCCGAAGCAATAATAAACTCTACGTTGACAAATGAGATAGAATTACTTTTAACATTTTTAATAATTTATCCTTATAAAGAATAAAATTCTTTACTCTTCAATTTTACATAAGCTATTAATATCTTAAAACGCTATGCCTTTCTATTTTATTTATGATTCAGAGAACGTACTTTTGATTTCTGGGTCATCATACATTTATGACGCCAGTCGTGAAAATATATTTATATGTACGATAAATAATAGTTTTCACCCCATTGAACGGTTACAAAAGTATCAATTGAAATTCAATATATTACCAGTATACAGATATATGAACTCTTACCACACATTTTGTGTAATGTTTAAATAAAGATGTGTTTCTTTTATATTTAATTGTCTTAGTTCACAAAATTTTACTTTTTTTCATATAAATATATGTTCAGGGAATAAACATTAATAATAATAATAATAAATTTATATTGCAGTTTATGGAAAAAGGGTAGGTGGCAGTGTCCTTTTTCTCAAAGAACAAATATGGTCACCGCGATTATAATGTATGTTATATTTGCAACATATTATTTTCATCCAGTCTTCCAAAGTGCAAATACTTCTGCAGGTGAACTTGCATCATGTAGCGTAAAGTTAAAAAAGAACGATGTGAATGGATTGAAGGATTAAAAAAAAATATAGTGTGAAAGAATATGAGGAGGGGGCTAAGTACTTAAAATACAAATCGATAGCGAGATCGATGTGCAAGAATATACTCGTTCTTGGCGGCAGTAATTTTCGGAATGATATGAACGCAAATATACGCACATAGGATTATTGCACGGCAAATATCGGTGACAGACATTGCGCAGCTACGTTTCAGAGTCCTACCGGGATTGTTATTTGCACTGGCTGTTTCCCGCTACGTGTATATCGATCGGCTCGTCGCCCGTGCACCTGATGTACGAACGTGTCTAAGCGTGTGACGCTTGTTATCTGACGTTAATAACTTTGATAACTTCTCGGCGGGCGTTATCTATAGCTTCGAAATGTAAACTGCGATCGTAAAACAATCTGCGGTGTGTTTGAGGACCGATACATTGACCGTGTCGCGCCCGGTGTGCCTGCTGTCTCCCTCGTTCGCGTTGTTTCGCCCGCTGTTTCAAGATTTCGCGAAGGAAATGGCACGCTCTTAGCACAGAGATTCCAAGTGGTCAGCAAATAGTCCATTCCCCGATCTTCGAACAATCCAGTCTCTCTTTGTGAGATCTCCCAGAATGACTATGAAGTCGCTCGGCTGGTGTCGGAATGCAAATGCAGTTATTTGCCATAAATGTAATTACCGAAATAATGACAATTAATTCCAACGGTTGCGCTTGTTCAATGTGCGGCAGTTTCGGTATGCAATTCATTTAATGACCGTACTTATGGTTGGTCGCATCTAATTCTATATTAACACATTTGTAGATCGTAAAATGAAACGGCATGGGGCAATTCTCGGTTTGGATAAAGAAGAAATCACGTCCGCACATGTTGCGCTTAAAATAATAATTAATAAACTATATTACACGCACACATACACACACAAATGCATATACAAGAAAAATGATCGAGTACTCATTGGTATTGTATTCCAAAAATGTGTCAGTGTATCAGATTCGATAAAAGAGAAGTATAGCTTCGGCTGGTTTATAGACCACCGTTTTCTCGAATCTGCCGAACCGGCACGATTTTATCTTGGCGATCTTCGAGCTTGGATGATAACGCAAAAGGGGAAAACGAAGAAAGGGAGGCAGCACGCAGCGTATCCACCACATTGAAAATGGCCGGTTCTGCAAGAGACGATTTATAGCTTCGGTAAGGGGCCGGCGGGACGTTCGGCGCCATATAACCATCATTCATTTTGTCAATAGCGCTCACCTCTACAATGGATTTCGTGTACGTATCAAAAGTGAACAGCTTTATTCTTTCAGCGTGGCGTGGCGCGAATCCAAATGCCTCTTGACTCCCCCCGGCACGTGAGAGGGTTCTTATTATTTTCTGCGAGGCTTCTGCACACCATTCCGCGCTTCGTGTCCATATGTTATAGTCGTCCTGACGTGAGAAACGGGCCGTGTCCCCTCATAGTCTGCGCCGTCGTAGCCACTTTCCGTGCGGAGACAAAGTGGCCGAGCAATTTTCATACTTCGTTGCCACGTCCTGGCGACGAAGTCGACTGACAGCAAAATCGTCGGAAGTTTTCTCCGAGACTGCTCGATGCCATCTTCGATACAATTCTCGCCTCTAGATTTTGCTGGAAGGTAGATGGTCGAAGGATAAATGGTTCTCGAACGATAAACTGCTGGACATGGAAGATAATCGCGTGTGATGCCAGAACAGCCAAAGTGATAGAATTCGCGGCCGACTGAGTTCATTTAGGGATTTCCGAAATCATGCGAATAGAAAACGAATATCTCCAAGTCATTTAATTTTACGATATACTGAAAGAAAAATATAATTACTTTTGGACCCAACCACAATTTTAGAATATTTTTAATAATAATTATGGTTAACATAATGATGCATATAGTTAATCATATTTCGTGTTAGAAATATTATAAAATTATCGCTGGATCCAAAAATAACTGTAACTATATTTTTCTGTCAGTCTACAATTGCTTGTATAACGTAAATAATTTGTATTTTACTTTTTTCGCATGTTTTGAAAATAAATTAATAGATCCGAGCGATCTAATTTGATTTACTACGACTCCAATGTACATTGCAGGATCGTAGAGAATTTGGATATAGCACTGCGCAATGGAGAATACGTGCACTTTAGTACAGATATACAAATACCTGTACAGGCACATGAAGGCATATTGTTACAAATGGCATTATTTCATCGAATGGTAAACGGATCAGTGAATACTCTGGTTGTTTGCTGTCGACTTGGTCGCGAAATGTATTTCCAATTATGAACGCCAGATCGGCAAGACGATCATAGGGAACTTTGTCAATTAGTCTCGTTAATTAGACCGTCGAGACAGCAAGCGGACGACCTATGACCGCACTGTTGCCTCGAGCCAAATCAACTTCCACTCACGAGAGTTTAGATAGCTTTGTAATCGTAGCTATAATAGCTTGGTGAATTGATTCTTAGGTAAGCTACTACTCGATAATTCACACTAGACGATGGTGCCGTTAAATTGATCGGTATTCGTGCCGCGTTTACGATAATCACATCATAACATTGTTTTAATAATGTTAGTTATAACGCTCAAGCGAGAGATATCAACATCGAGTAGTTATCGCGGCGAATGACTAGCGAAAATAAAATAAAATAAATAATTGCCGATTTTGTTTTCAATATATTCATGATGCGATATCCATGATCAAATATATATTTATGCTTCTCTCGACATTTCCATATTCATATGTACGCTTTTTTCAAATTAAAATCTAATAGAAAATAATAGAAAAAATATTAAAAATGTCTAAAGTCGAATCTAGCGAAAAATGGATGTTAATATAATATTTCATTTAAATACGATAAACTTTTTATTTAAATCGATTACGATTCAAAACCAGTTTTGTAAAATTTCTTCATGAATATCAGCGTTTAGTTAGCTAGTTGAAGACAAGGGTCAAGGTATTAGCAGCGGAGAAAAACTCTTCTGCTAACTACTAAATATGCGCAAGTGGCGTAATTCTCAGTTCTTAGAGTAGGATACGCGTCTACTAGCGAAATATGAACGGTACCATCGCAGAGCACCGCCGGCAGCTCGGCGTTTCAACGTCGGGGCCAAAGCTTATGCCGGGTGGTTTCCACTGGTGATCCCGGCAAATGGACCGGCTTCCATAAACATGAATGGGTCGGTGTGTCTGTCCCCGTCCGAGTACATCGTTTGCTTTCCGCCGACATCGGAACGGATGCGTGGCCCGGCGACGTTGAATTCCACCGATGGACTCGCCAATAGTATCCACTAACACCGGGTCGCTTATCCCTTTCACAACCTGCGGCACGGAGCAGGCGCTCATGGGCGGTTACATTTCCGTTGTATAGATCGATGCGCGTCGGGACATATGAATAGGAAATTAAACATTTCTTCCGCGATCCGTTCGATTGAACGGAACAGAGAGCGTCTACTTTCGATTTACTGCATTGATCAATAGATAGCGCCCGACGACGCCCGTATTACGATGCTCCGCGCAAGAGCCGATCCGACGAAATGACCGGCTCGTTTGTCTCCCCCTTAGACGGTATCACCGGCGATTTGCCGTTTCATCGAGGCAATTTAAGGGTGACTGCGCTCTTTACCCCTTCGGATGTTCCGTAATCGAGCCGACCGCGCTAGCTCATAAGGAGTTCCGGGCACGTACGCTCCAAAGTCTATGCCACGTGCCAGACTAAACTCTGAAATTTCTACTTAGAGCCTGACTGAGCAAATCTACTAATTGCGCTTATGATATGCAGTTATATTACAGCTGCGCTGTAGTTCAATCTTTTCGAGCTCAATTTTGTATTAACGAAAGTACAATAGATATTATTTTGCACAAATTTAATTCTATTCAGTTCTGTCATCTTTCAACGTAATTTTCAAACTAGATGCATTGAGATGAAATTTACTTCAATTAAAAAATTATAAGAATAAAATAATAGAATTTTATTATTTATTTGTAACGCTTTGCTACTTAATATAATAATTCCTGATATGTAAAAATGATTTTTGATTCATTAGAATTTATAGTAAAATTTTATTTTTATATAGTTGTATTTTTGTAATTTATAAAAGGAAATTTCCATTTTTACATAATTTGTATATAAAAAAACTGCGCTTAATATATTAATTATAATAACTTAATATAATAACTACTAATAAATATACGCAACTTTATTTTAAAAGCTGTCAAGTTAAAAAAACTTTATTACCGTTGCATTTCCACTTAATACATAATGATACATTCTTTTTTAATTCCGTTTGACGATTACTCATACGCTTTTAAAAGTTTATTTCTATTTAAAGCCTTATTACACCGCTGAATGTGACCGCATAATTCTTCGTCTAATATGAAAATTCAACGTCAACGTGAGCTTGGACGGTCACATTTAGCTCGGGCGGTCATATTTAGCGCCAAATGTATAGCGAAAACGCAAGTCTTTGTTCGCAACGCCGTGTCGTCGAGGGGGATACTGGAAAAGTGATGAAAAGACGAAGGAGAGAGAAAGATAGTAGGATAAACACGCGCCAAAAGTCCCGCAATGCAGACCCGTGTGCAGCTACGCGCCACAATCCAGATATTGTACTTACGTAGTAGTTCGAAAGCGCTCGGAGAATTGCGAAAATATAATTAAATGCTGCACAACCGAGCTAGCACGGGTCGGCGAACCGCGATATTTTCTTGTGCATAATGCGTTTATCCGTTTGACGTAGACGTGGCGGATTGCAACCGTTGTACCGAGAATCAGCGGCTCGTGATAAAACGCAAAGGAAGGATCAGAAAACGTATTTTCATAATTCTGTCGGCATCCAAGGCACGCCGCGTGCTCGCAATTAGAACGCAATTTAACGTTAGTGGCGAAGAAAAAGGCTCTTTACTCTTTACTGAAGGTCATTTCCCGTGGCTCGTCGCCGGTGAGGCGGAGGTATTTTACAGCGCTATTTTCTCCCCGCTCTAGTTTGCATTATCGCATTTGCCCCAAGTTGCAAGAAGTCCGCGCTTACCATCACAGCGATCGCTAAAAGGATACTGCTAAAACTAATTTTTCCAGAATTGTCATAGAAAATAAGCGCGCGTAATGTTCCGGCATCTTATCATATTATACAAGTTTACAATTGTTTTCGTACTTTGAAGGATATCGACTTTAGCATGTAGTACACGATCTGCTGATTACAATGCGTTCAATTTAGGGGAGAGTGTGACGTAACGACCTTTTGCGCGATTAAGAGAAGGAGAGCGATACTCACGCTGCTTTTGGTCAGTGATTGGTATGATCAAGGACAGGGGTTGAACGGGTTAAGCTCTCATGTTGAAGGTGAACGTTCTTGTTACGTTAACATTTCCTGTTCCTAAAATACCGGTGACGTTCTCTTAGCGGGACTTTAATCTACACCCGGATGAGATCACATCGTATAGGTAGGATTCTGTATTTATTCGCGGCGAGCTAAAATAAGTTCAAGCGAGGAACTAATTTTGCTGCAAACGTATTCTCCCTTTATCCGCAGGAAAAACAATAATAATTTTTATCTTGCGTATCGTGTAATTTAAAACACAACAAAATTACCTTTTTAGAAAAAGGTGAAAAAAAAGCGTCAAGTATACGTCCGCAAAAAATGCCCTAAAAAAAGTAATGGTATATCATTAAATTGCGCCAACTACGAAAATATGTATTTATAACAACCAGAAAACTATTATTTCATTATTACTCTTTAATAGTAAAATGCGTGATGGTTTAGTTGCGTATCAACAACAGTGAATTATAATTGGATATTTCACGTCGCGAACAATTCCGCTTCATGCGTAAACATGTACTATTGATGCGTATGTATTGAGTTGTAACCGATTTACGTTCCTATCATTGCATTTCGGGATATTCCGCGGCGTGGACGATTCTGCTTGATTTGTAAATATGCATTATCGCTTATGTTTTGAGTTGTGAACGACTCTACATTTTTATTTTTGCCTTTCTGGATATTTCACGTCTCGAACGATTTCGCTTGAATTATCATCTATTGCGTGTGTTTTGAGTTGTGATCGAATTACGCTCTGATCATTACATTTCTGGATGTTTCACGCCTCGGACGATTCCGCTTTATTCGTAATCATGTATTATTGCGTATGTTTTGAATTGTTAATCGTTCACAAGAATGATTAACGAAGCTATACTTGTCTTTCCTGAGATTTCACTTGGCGGACGATTCCGTTTTATTCAGAATCTATTCTATTGCGTATATTTTGACGATTGTGATGATTTCAGACGGTCAGCACGAAGCTGCGTCAATTACGCTTTGGGACAGTCAGTATGATGCTGCGTCAATTACGCTTTGGGACGGTCAGCACGATGCTGCATCAATTATGCTTTGGGATGATCAGCACGAAGCTGCATCAGTAACGCTTTGGGACGGTCAGCACGAAGCTGCGTCAGTAACGCTTTGAGACGGTCAGCATAATGCTGCGTCAATTATGCTTTGGGATGATCAGCACGAAGCTACATCAGTTACGCTTTGGGACGGTCAGCACAACGCTGCGTCAATTACGCTTTGGGACGGTCAGCAAGGGGCTGCGTCAGTCTAATCGCGGACGATTTTATTCATCCATTCCTTTACTATTGCGTGTGTTTTGAGTTGTAAACGATTAATGCTCATCTCCTTGAATTTAATGATACTTCACGTCGCGAACGATCTCGCTTTCTGACTGAGCTTTCTGTTCTATTCTGTTCTAGCGTATATTTGAGTTGTGACCGAATCACGTTGCTAGTTTGGATTTCATGATATTACGCGCTGCGGACGATTCCACTGTTGTCATACTTTACTCTTTGTGTCATCTTGATGTGAACGGTTTACAGTATCATTAGTTATTGAGTTTATTTTGTGACCGCGTCTAGTTGTTCAATAATTTCATACGATTTCGAGTTACAATCAATACCGTTGGGTTAAAGAAAGATTTGGAAGTACAGCACGAGGCTGTGGCATTATAACAAATTGAGACGAACAGCACGAGGCGTCTTTGTACGGTTGTGAACGACAGCTCACGCTTTGATCAACCATTCCCTATGCTCAAGCCCGGCGTTTTGTCTCGTCTCAGGGTGTGGAAAGTTTTAATAAAAAATCCGCCCCCCTCCCCACTCCCCTGATAGTTCATGAAATTTTTAAGTACACAAATTTCCTTTTATCACAATTGTCGAAAGATTTTAACGAAAAGACACTTTAATTTAATAACTTATTATAAAAATAAAGAAATCAATTATTTATTAATATTTATTACATATTTAATTAATA